>JAUEKU010173020.1:0-19385 GCA_032274805.1 Gypsophila paniculata
TTTTCTGAAGTTTTTTATAAGTTTCTGAAGTTTTCTGAAGTTTTCTTATTAGTTTGATAAGTTAAGAAAAAATAAGATGAGGAGAACATGTCCTTAGTATATTTTGGAGGTGGTAATAAATGAAGGGGTAATATGATAATTTATAAAATTGCGCCGAATAAAGTATGAATTACATTGAATACGTCCCGTCATTTTGCTAGAGATTTTGGTTTCGAGAGTTGTATTTCAAAATGGAATATTTTATGAATTTCAATATGATCGAAAAATGGTGGTCAACAATGGGGTATTCCTTACCAAATTAAAATCCTTTGGCCCAACCTTAGTCGCCCACTAGAAATAATTTTATCTTGGGCCGAGCATGAATATGCATACTCAACAACCAAAGCACTTCTTTATTAAGACGGTCCATAATTGTAAACCATCGCACTTTATAGTGATTTAAAGATAAACTCTACGAATAAGGTCTCCATATCGAAAAAATAGATAAGAATGATCTAGTTTATAAATTAATGAACTACGGTTTCTATTATTAATTGATTTTAAGATGTAATCTTCTTCAATTTGTAAAGTAACATCTCCAAGCTATTAACTATGGAATAGATTGACTACGAATGCTGTGATGATTTTACAAGCTTTTAAAAAAATCATACGTCGTATTATCTTGATGCCCAAAGCAATGGATGCCCGTTTATTAGATTGAATATTAAAGCACGATAGACACAAAAAATTATTGGGGGAGATGTACAAGAACAAAGAAAAGAGGAGCAATAAAAATATAAAATTGATGTGGACAAGTACTTTCGATTGTATGATTGAGATTATACGCTAATTGCTACGTTATGTTGACATTGTCGTCTTTCATGTTCCTCATGTTTACATGTCACAAGATCTTTTTCTGCCATTATTTTTTTAAAAAAAAAATTACAAAGGTTTTTAGGATCGGAATCTGAATCAAGACAAATGTTATATTAGATCTTAGAAAATTACAAGGACTTTCAGATTGCTTACAATTACACTTAACTATTATGAAGTGAACTTTTTGAAAAGTTCATTATAGAAATTTATATGAAGTGAAATTCTTATTCACATTCAAATTGATTCAATTCATAAATTTACAATTGATTGTATATATAACTGATTCAACATTAATAAATTTTATCATAAATTTGTTGAATTATAATACAAATTTGTTGAACTAAAGGAATAATAACTCAATGCCTTAGTCGATGATATTTTTTTCCTTAAACATCCGATTAAATTTACATTTTTGAGATATTATCTCAAATATATATTTCATGATAGATTTTATTCTTGTCAAACGATTTTTTTTTCTCCTATTTTTCTAAAAAGTGATAATAATAAAAAGCCAAAAGTACAAAGTGTAGATACACAACTTCCTCGTTACTCTTCTTCACTATCTATCCAATATATGATCCATCCATATATTTCTCCCTTCATTAAATTAATTAATTACTATTTCCCCCCGTACCAAATCAATTTTCACCTTTTTCTTCTCAACTCCCTAAACAATAAACTAATTCATAAAAACCAAAAAAAAAAAAGTCACACTAACAACACCAAATTTCAAAAAGATCACAACTTTCTGAATTATACAACAATCCATGAAAAGGGTTTGTCCCTAAACACGTGATCTAAAAAGGGTACTCCGTACTTCTTAGTTTTATTTATTTTGTCGTAAGAGGAGGCACGAGGTCAGTACAACAAAAACCATTAGACTAAGACGTCGTCGATGGAAATCAGTGAGAGTAGTGGTGGGGGTAGTAGGGTGATAGGGGATTACATAATCGGGCCGAAAATCGGGTCGGGTTCATTTGCAGTGGTGTGGAAGTCAAAGCATAGAGAGTTAGGAACTGAATTTGCTATAAAAGAGATTGATAAGAAGCATTTGAGTGATAATTTGTTGAAGGAGATTCATATTCTTAGGAATGTTGATCATCCTAATATTATTCGTCTCTTTGATTCTGTTGAGGTTTGTGTTTCGGTCCGTTTCAGTCGTTTGTTTACCTTTTTTTAAGTTCGCGGTTTTGTTTGTGTTTTGTATGTTTTAGTTATTTGTTTATGTTTTGTGGTAAGTTTAGTATTTGATTATTCAGTCTCCTTTCTATTTCAGTCGTTTGTTTACCTATTTTATACTGTAAAGTGAGGAGGGCTTTTGTTTGTGCTTCGTTTGTTTCAGTTATTTATTTACCTTTTTTGGGATGTAAGTTGACTATTTGATTATTAGTCAGGTTTGTGTTTGTGGTTTCAATCGTTTGTTTACCTTTTAAGTTAGACGGTTTTGTTTGTAGTTTGTTTGTCTCGGTTATTGGTTTTTGCTCGGTCCGTTTCAGTCGTTTGTTTACCTTTGATGGTAAGGTCAGGCTTTGATTGTGTTTCGTCTCTTTGATTCTATTGAGGTTTGTGAACTTTAGTCCACTTAATGACGTAAATTGACTATTTTATTTATGCATATGCGTATTTCGAGCGATAAAAACCAATGAAAGGAAAAGGAAAAGGAAAAGAAGTAGGCTTGGGCTGATGATTTTGGATGATAAATTAGTCAAATTATATTTGTGTTTCGAAGAAAATGGACAGTTTATGTTTATTCCCAAAATAGATAGGTAAACAAATGGTAATGGAAGGAGTATAAAAATAGTAATTTGGTCCATAAAGATTAATTAGAGGAAAATGGTTCGGTTTTAGCTAAATGATTAGGTTAACGTTTAAGAAGATGGGTAATGTATAAACGTACCTTAGATAGAATGTTAAACAAATGATTGAAACAAATGAAATTGTTTTTTCGGGTTTTTATTAGTTTTGTATGATTGATGATGTTGTACGTGTTTTGCTGAGATTATGATAGACTGAGGATAAAATATTCCTGGTGTTGGAATACTGTGATGGTGGAGACCTCGGAGAATATATTCATAGGCATGGAAGAGTTTCTGAAGATGTTGCTAGGCACTTCATGAAGCAGCTGGGTAATCATTCGAACTCTGCTTCGTAGTTTGGTTAATCAATGCATGAATTTGGATTCTATTTTGGTTTCAATTTCTGGTGTTTTAGAAGTTTGATTGGCTGCTGAGCCAAATTTCAATTTTAATGACGGAAGTTTTTAGTCGACTGTTTGGTACTTCCTATGTCCCGATCATTAGTTATCTGTTGAGTGTCTTTGTGATGGAAATTTCAAATATAGATAACAATTGACGGCGATAGAGGAAGTATATAACATCTTGTTGATCAGTCGTTTACTTTAAGAAATCTATTTTACTCGAAGTGCAATTGAGAAGGTTTTCTAATCGAGTAATCGCTATGGTGGGTGTATGTTCAGCTGCTGGATTGCAAGTGCTTCGGGAGAATCACCTCATCCATAGAGACTTGAAACCTCAGGTATGACATCTGCAAAACAATATATGTAGAAGTGGAACGTGATCTCCTAAGATTGTATGCTAAATAATGTTATGATTTTCGTTAGATATTAATGTCTTAGTGATATAATGGGAAAATCTAAGCTCATAAGTTCCTGTAGTTCTATACTAGGAGACATTTTATTGGTGTCTCGATGCATTTACAACAGATGGTGCTTTGATGCTCTTGTGATATTTTATGATCTTCTGTCGTTTTGAGTTCTGATCAAATGTTTTAACGTAAAGTTTGTTGTTTACTTTGCAGAACTTACTGCTGTCTAGTAAGGACGCGACTCCAATGCTTAAAATTGGTGACTTTGGCTTTGCTAGGTATGATGTTTTTATTGTTCTGTATAGCGAATTTGACTTTGGCTTTGCTAGCTACAATGTGTAGATGCTAATGAACACGATAAAGATGATCGCGTGAATAATATTTTTCTCCTTGTTCGGTACTTTATTTTTGAACAATTAATTAAGTTGCATTTATTTCCTTGTAGATATCTAAATTCTCAAGCATTGGCTGAAACACTATGTGGTTCGCCGCTGTATATGGCTCCTGAGATAATTCAGAACCAGAAATATGATGCAAAAGTATGCAAGTGAGTTTAGTGCTTCGATTATGGACCTAGTCTGCTTTTGAAACTAAAAAATCGTACTTCATCTTTTCAGGCTGACTTGTGGAGTGTTGGAGCGATATTGTATCAGCTGGTGATAGGGAAACCGCCATTCAACGGAAATAGTCAGTTACAGGTATATTGGAGTATTGGAGCGATATTGTATCAGCTAGTGATAGGGAATCGACTTATTTTACTAAACAATAATCTTCTCTGTGCAGCTATTTCAGAATATATTGAGGTCGACAGAACTGCGATTCCCTGAAGGGGCTCTGCTTGTCCTACATCCAGACTGTGTGGACCTTTGTCGAAGTCTTTTGCGTCAAAACCCAGGTACCTTTGTGTGTCACTGAAATGGTGAAAGTCTTTCTCTGCAAGCAGTTTTAGTCTGACGACAAATTGATATCTAAGAAACTAGGACCATGAACCCAAAGTGGATTGATAACATATTGACACATTCACAGTAAAGTCTGGTAACTTAACGAACATTGTTTGTGTGTGTCGTATGCCATTCCCTTTTTTAAAAGTACTAATTGGTTAATATGTTGGGCGTTGTGAACAAAAGGAGGTGCTAAAATTTTAGGTCTGATTATTGTACATGCTTATGGTGTCTGCAGTTGAACGGCTGACATTTGAAGAGTTCTTTAATCACAAATTCTTGACCGACACCAGGTAAAATTTAACCATAGTTTGAGATTTTTCTTTTGTCCATCTCTTAGATCTCATGTTAATGCACTCAAATTTGTTTACTTGATAAGATTTGCGCTCTCACTGCAAAGAGAATGAGTGATCTTTTATCATTAGCAGGGTTGCAAAGTCTTCTTCTCTTATTTCTCGAGATGGAGTTTCAGCTTTGACTGATGGTCAGATGCTTCGGTTGCAACAAGAAGATAAACTAAAGACAGCTGGCGGAAGTCTGAAATGTGGTTCTTCTATGGATGCTAGGCAAAAAGAGTTTAGGAAGGATCGTTATGGTACATCTGGCTATCAAGATAGTTTTGCTGTTTCAAAAGACAAATTGAGGCAATCGATGGAGGAAAACCCACCATCATCAAGTGAGACTCGAGGTTAGCTTGCACATAACGTCTACCTTTTTCTCTTGTTTTCATTTCATTTGACTGTTCTACATTTGTGTCCAGTGGCTGATTCGTTGGATGCCATTGAAAGAGAATATATTCTTGTCCATTCGAACTTTGCTTCGATGGAGATCCTCACATCTTCTTTGGGCACCTCACTTAAAGAAAGTTCGAATACAAGGCCGTGTACGTCAGCATCAAAGAGTGATGATCAGCAGGTGCCTATCACAAGGGAAAATGCTGCTAGATGGAATGCACCGTGCTTGTTGAGGGAAGCAGAGGAACTATCTATACTACATCCTTCAACGAGGCTGCAACTTCTACATCAGTACCTTGATGCACTTTCAGATCTTGCTCAAGAGAAAGTGAGTTTGATGATTTCAACATTGATCACGTGATTGATAGTTCTAAGTTATAGTATTAGTGTAGTCATGATATTTACTGACGTTCCTTATATTTTGTGAAAGTACATGCCTCATTTCGGAAGTTGACATGTTGCAGTTAGATGGAGGCTTCATCCTCGAATCGTTTTCGGTTGAGTTGGTAGTTTTAGCTCTATGGAAGGAGGCTTTTCAAATTTGCAGCTCCTGGCAGTCATCAGGAAGAGATAGTAATGCCACCGACAGCTCTTCAGGAAATGAGAGTTTTGGCAACGTTGGCGCAAGTTCCTCTTCAGGAGCTCCAAACAATACAGACTTCACAGATCCGTCATCAATGTCACAGTGGGCTGAGCAAGGTTTCATTCTTGCATTTGATCGTACTGAAAAGCTGTCGAAGTATCTGCAAGATGTAGATGGTGAGTACTTTGCATTGAAGTGTTAAATTTTCAACCCCGAGCCTATATTAATATTCGGAACCTCTCTGCTTCATTGGAGGATTTGAGGGTGCATGGCTACTCCATAAATTCACTTAGAAAGAACACGTTTAAGTTCCCCCTAATTGAGACGACAAAAAGCAGTAATTTTAGACCATTTAGTTGCAACTTGCAGCTGCTTGACACAGACAAAATTCACAAAAAGCAGTAATTTTAGACCAATTTTAGACCATTGAGGGTGAAAGCATCGTTGAATTCATTTTCTCAAAATTTTATCGGTAGTTTTCACTTCGTGCGTTTGCTTGGTCCCCCAGGAGCCGCCAATATGCCAGATGCTATAGAAATCATTTATCGGACCGCTCTAGCTGCTGGGAAAGATGGAGCCGTAAGCGAGTGTTTTTCATATATCTGGCCTGATTCATTCTTCAGTTTCCTTGTTTTTTCGAACGTAATTTTAACGTTGAACTTTCTGTGTTTTCTGTCAGGCGGATCAACTAATAGGGAACCAAGACAGTGCGTCAATGATGTTCTCAAAAGCTCTGCTGCTGTTCTCATTCATCGTTTCAGAAGCTCCGTCGTTGCCTCTGAATCCTCCGTTTTCATTAGCTGTCGAAGTAAAGCAACAGATCCTTAAATACATAAAGAGCTTGGAGTCGCATCTGAATCACTCGCAAGTTTCGCAGCCGTCTCAGTTTCCAAGCTTTCTCACCAAGTAAATACAACAGAGTGTACATAAAACACTATTGAAAACTCTATTACAGGTTTCTGACTACTAACATGATTAGTGGAAACCATTCCAAGAGAAGGCGAACAAGTCTACGAAGTTTGGTCTCGGCCTCATAAAAAGGGTTTAAGAAGTTTGGTCTCGGCCTTGTACCAAAACAGAACTTTGGTTTTCATAGTTTGATGAAGAAGAGAACTTCTCTGTAAATATTAGGAGCATATGTAAATATGACTGTCTATTCTTTATCAGAATTCGGAGACTGTTAATATATATCAGTATCATGATTTGCTGCTCTTTGTTTTTCGTCTCTTTTTGACGCATGATCTTTCTGCAGGCCAGTTTTCACTTACAAAGGCCGAGTATAACAGTGTTGGTATGGATGCTCTCTTTTTGCAGAGCTTGACACGATACAGAACTGATATATTCGGCAATTCAGTTAAAACCAGTCGATTTACATTGTCGCACTGTGCAAGGGACTGATGTTTCACAACTACTACCCTTTCACAAGTTTTCTTGACAACAGTGAAACTTGCAGCTGCTATATTATGTGTGCCCCGGTGAATCTCGGCATACACGACTCCTGAATAAGCCATGTAATCAATGAAACCAGCAAGCTGGGAACATTATTATAAATACAAAGTCTTTTCATACAGAGAAAGAGAGGTAGAACATACAAGAATTTACTTATTAAGTTAGAGGAAAACTGAAAGCAAAAGAGAAAAAGCAAGTTTATATATTTATCATTGTGAAATGCAGGAATTCTGTCCAAACTCTTTTGGGCTATGTCCTCCAATTTTCCTGGTAACTTGCCCGATTTCGTTGCCCTAATTTCTTCAACTGCTTCCGATGATTTCCTTGTACGTGTCCTTTACTTTCTTTATCAACGCCTCTCTGCAACGCGTTGTTATCGTCAATACTCGAAAACATTTATTAACAAATCACCAGTAAGTCTGGTATAAGACTGTCCATGTGTGTTTCCGTTTTGTCGAATAGATACAACCTTCTTAACTGAGAATTTTCGATGAATCAGAGATTGAATCGAGATTTTTACCTCTCTGGAGTGAAAATCAGATTCTTGTATGCAAACCACTGCATCATTAACAGAAGAATTAGAATGATATGATGATCAAACATAATTTTTGAATAATAATGTGACGAAGAACACGAGCTTACCCCAGTGTAGCCAATTCCTACAAGCTCAAATACACCAGGGATCAAGGGAAGCCTGTCAATCGCCTGCAAATACACCAAATGCACACGAACGTTATATTATATACTCCCTCCGTCTGACTACCTTTTATCCCCATCTTTTCGAGATCAGTAGTTATTATTAATCACAACATTTCTCCTGATATTCCGTCTAAGAACTAATTCGCCTGATATGTGAATTTTAGGAACAAATCAACACGTGGTGTCAAACTGTCAATTTCGCAGGTTTAGTTGATGAATCTCGGATTGGGCAAAGTTTGTGAACATATGGCCAATATGTCGGATAATCTATGCAAGAACAACATTACCATTATAACACGAGAGAGATGTCGATGTCAGATGACCTAACCTAAAAATTGCATTGAGAATCACAGGGAAGTTTAGACAGACGAAACACGATATAGTAATGAACCAAGTCGAAGAATAGTAAGTCTGTTGCGACATCAAGTATCTATTATAGAACGATGATAAAATTAAGGACTTGAGAAAGATAATCGATTAAGGAAGGAGGGAAATGACATACAGAGATCATGCCAGAAGACGCCACAAGCGCAAGAGTACCAGCAACAGCAAGTGAGCTCACCGCATACTTGTCCTCGACTTTGTCCCACTAAGACAGACAATTTACGTCAATTTCTAAACTCGAAAGGTAGACTAATAACTGGTGAAAAAATAAGATGAAACATCATACAGCTTGTTGAACTGTTTTCAAAAACTCAGTCTCCCCTTCTGCTGCAACCTCTGTTGGTGCAGCAGCTGATGCTGCTGTTTCTGTCGGTGTTGGTGTCGCTGTTACCGTTGCTGCAGGAATATCTCCTGCGGCCATGGCCTTAACATTCCTAGCAATCTTCAAACCTAATTTTGCACAAACATTCTCAAAAGTGTACTAAAAGTCTAATATTTCATCCTACTAACAAATGTGATGCATTATTTTTTCTTTTTTTGTTACGGTCAATAGTTGTCATTCTTGCGTAATCATTAATCATGAGACGGTCAGATACAAGAATTTGTATTATAAGAGAGTGGTGTGTAGCAAGAGATGTATGCATACAGTAAGCAGAAGTCCTTGAGATACGGCTTTGTGATGATTGGACAGGTAGCGGGGGAAGGGTGGGGAGGGACACACATTGCGGAGAGACAGAGGGCGCCTGTCGAGTGGCAGCATTGAGGGCGGAGGGCGGGGATATCGAAAGTGAGTTGGTGGTGGCAGTGGCCATAATGTCACTAGCAAGCTACGTAGTCAACAATTAATGTGAATGAAATCTGTTGTTGATATGAAATTTGGTTAGGCCACACAAAAACAACAAAAGTAGTAGTAATTGAGATGAGTAACAAAAACAAAGTAAAGGGTTGATATTTTTTAGCATTGTAAGGTTGCAATTTTGGGTAGGAAATGTGGTAGAGACTCACTTTAATCAGATATAATCTTGGATGTTGTGTGATGACATGGCTTTTAAGGATAGGCCTTGTATGGTATACCCTTGGCTTTGAGGGTAACCTATGGATCTACTACTCTAGTACTTGCTTGCTCCGTTTTCGAGTCTACTAAACGATATCCTGATAATCATAGTCTCAAACTTGTATTCGATACGATTTATCTACTTGCTGGATCTATATCATCTATATTTGAGTACCCCAAAGTTTGTCAACGACTTTATTAGGTGACGGTTTATACAAGAGTTAGTGTCAAAAGCAATTTAAAAGGCTTGTGAAGATCCATTAGCCAAAGGTTTTAGAAAGATTAGCTTTATGATTGAAGGTGTTGAATGATATTAGTAATGATACGAGATGTGAAAAAATTTCTACCTAAAAGCTAACTCGTTAGAATGTAACTATGTAAGTTAACAATATGAAAGGCGGAGAGTCCGAAAGGGACGATTTAGATTTTGAGGAAATGATAAATCTCATATATATAATATTGATATTTTACCATCATAAAATATACATCGTATCGTACCTAATATAAAACAAGACCACGAAATTCTGCTTTATCTAGAAAATCGTAATGGGCCGCCCCCACCGAGCAGGCGGCCACCGGTCAGCACAAAAAAATTACATGCTTTTAGCAGCCAAGTTCTAACTTGAGTAAGAATCCCCTGTTATCTATGGATGATATACATCTATAAGTTTGATATATACACACATTAACACAGAGTTACACATTGGCATCTGAATCCTTCATGTTCTTCGTTTTCATAAAGTAACGGAACTAAGCAAATTATCGAAGTTGCACGTTCGTCAGTGACCATTTTGATTAGTAGGGACTTTGACGAACAAATTGCCCTTTCACCCTCGGACGTTGCTCTGCTTGTTTTTTCCTGCTTTGGTAACGCACCTGTACATTTATCCAAGTCCTCGATCAGAAATCCGATTCAATAGCTCCAACTCAAATAATGCTACAACCATTCACGATCCTAGCAGAAGGTTAGTTACCAATATGCCAAATTGGGTCAACATTGTACTCCTACCCCGATTCAAGATCACTTCTATCTATGATTTCCGAGCCTATGACTAGGTTGTTGTGAAATAAACATCTAACAGTAGTCTAGTTATCTAGCGTTCTAAGCATTATATTGGCTCACCTTTTTTTCAAAACACCGTCCCTGGCGTTTTAATCTGAACCTGGCTAGAGCAGCTTCTCTTTCCGCAGATTGATTGCTCGTTCTAGGTCTGCACTGATCAAGTTCACAGGTATTGGAGATCTCATCCTTAACAACCTTCTCAACAGCACTTGTGACAGCCATGCCAGAGCCGTTAATCCTGCCACTCGGATCTACGATCTGTGAACTGCTAGATCCATCTCGCTCCAACGACTCTCTATTGACTGTGGAACTAAGACTTCCTGAGTTGGAATATAGAGACGGGCTTGTCAGAAACGAAGACTCTTCTCTGTGATAAGCTGAGGCTGAGTTTGAACTTTTTGCTGCTTTGTCTAGACCAGGGGCGTGAGTATTTTCGTTGATGTTAGACCTGAACAAACGTAAACATTAGTCACTGAAAACCTCATAGCTAGGATTAACTAGATGTCAAGGGGATCACCGCTAATGATTTAATAATGCTTCCTTACTTTTAAGGTTGATATCTCGAACCCATATCACATCCATCAATAAAAATAAAGCGGAGAAAAAATGAAATGAGTGAATCACACTACAAAGCGCAACTCAGCAACAACTCACCACGAGAAGGCGGAGGAATTAGAATGGATTAGAGCATGCATTTCGTCTACCGCTTGGGTCTCTAAGTCGTGTTGTCTTCCTAAAGAAAGTTGCAGATCAGGTGTAGAATGACCGAGACTGCCAAACTCCCAATCAGTGCCTGTTTGAGCGGCAATGCACTGCGGGTCGTTAATACTACCAATCAAGTCAATCGCCTCTCGTCCTCGACGAAGTCCAGACTCTCCCGAGGGTTGATACTCAGTTGTTATACCAGTGCAGGATGCATTTTCATCCTCTCTAAGTGGGTCTGATACATTATCGTCATTGTTGTATGGACAGCCTAAATCTGATTTAGCAAATTTCCCTGTCGAATGCGATTTTATGAGATTCACATAATATTTGAGTTCATTTGAGTTTGATTGGAAAAACTAACAGCAATGACATTAATTTACCTTCTGCAGAACCGGTAAGAAGGTCCAATTCCTTCTCGATTTTCACAATCGCAGGATTGTACTTCATTTTCTTGTCGTCTTTCCGACTTGTAGAGACATTATCATCAGAGTGAGTTGTTGCTGGATTGTTTCCAAATGTAGCCTCCACTTTATGTTGTTCAGTAGCTAGATATTGAGGATTGTGTCCACTAGCCTGTGAAGCAAATCAGGATGTCAGGAAAAACTAGTGTCATAAGACTCATAACCTTCAATCATAAGTCGATCTGGTAAAGAATAAGGACAGAGCAGAACAAAGAAGTGAGAAAGGCGAGAACGCACAGCTAGCCTTTTCCAAGCATGACGCCACAGATATTTCAGTTCATTCTTCCTTACAGGCTTTATAAGAAAGTCAGCCGCACCCTTTAACATGCACTTCAGTACCATGCTCATAGAGTCTTGAGATGACGTAACTGCATGATACGAAATGATACACACCATTAGCTTCACAGCAAATAGAATTTTACTCTCCATGTTAAAAGAGATTTCCTGAGAAACTAACCTATGACAGGAATATTCTTGCAATTTTCATGTTCCGTGATCAATGTGAGAAGCGCATATCCAGATATTGACGGTAAATCCAGTTCAGTCAGTATGAGGTCTACGCTATTGTGCCACCTCTTCAGGATTTCCCATGCCTCTAAACCATCAGCAACAGCCGCCACTGCAAAATACACGTAACATTCAGATATGTCTACGGTGAATAGAGCAAACATCAATATAACCACCAGTAGATACAGCTGAAGAGTTGTACTAACATACTACAGATCACGGAGAAAAGAACACTAAGGATTCGGGAAAAAATCGACACTACTTCATAGAATCCGACAAATTTTTTCCAGACTCGAGGATCACGACTTTCTTAGGATCCATGAATCACTACTACCCATGAATAGGGCCTTAGAATAAGGGTCCGTGAATTACTACTACCTATTGTTTGGATACCATATCAGGAGGGAAGAGAAGACGATGGAGATATTATGCTTTCCTTTCAGATCTTTCCTATGTTGGAACGATTTCTATGGCTTGTAGGACGGAAAATAGATCCCTCAATTTCCGTCCAAATCAACTTAGTATCCAAGCAAAGGAAATCGGCCCTATACCAAGCACCTAACTCACATAAGTGCAACTTGCATGAACAAATTCTTATGATAAAAATCTAAAGTGAAAAAGTGAAACAAATTACAAGCTACTAAAGCTAACTGAGATTGAGAAACCAGATTTGGAAGTTTACATAACTTCACAAGACGGTTTCATCCTAAAACCAACAGTGATGGACTTAATTTTATTCTTTACTCTCGAGTAATAATTCATTTCAGCTCCAAAAAGTTAGAACATGGCTTATTCTACCGTTGTTAATATTCCTTCACGCATATCTAGGAAGAGATCTTAATCGATATCGTAGCTAAAACCGAACTTTTCACTACAACTAACAACCAAAATTGTTGCTCCCTACCGAGTAAGTCTCCCTTAAAACGGGTAATCCGTCTTAACAATAAAACGGGTCAAGTATCACCCCCACTTGTGCATATAAGACAAGTCTTTTGTTCTTCCATATGCACTTTATTTTTGTCTTATTCTTAATATTTGACCCGTTTTAAGCTTAAGACGGATATACCCGTCTTAAATAAAAATTTGTGCTCCCTACAAACCCCTAATGAACTACATACATCATAGACTACAACACCAAGCATAGACATCATTATTACCAAAAATACCCTCAAAATAACATTAAAAAAACCCAACTACAACCCTCCAAAAATGTTAAAAACTTTACAAAAACATTCAACTCAAATGACATGAGTACCAATAGAACCGTTTTCATAAGATGTATCCACTAGACACACGTTAAAAACTCAAAAATGAAAATATTGGTGAAAACTCTTATGGAAAAAGTGAACTATTCATCGACTTTTACAATTTTCAAGGAAGTATAACCATGTTATGATACTAGACACACGTTATAAAAATACCAACGACAAAAATACAACTTTCACAAAAAAAAAAAGAACACATCCAAAATTAACAAACCTTGCAACTTTATTTATTACATTTCCCAAAAAAAAAAACCAACAAAAAGTAACTCTCTTATAGAACCGTCTTACGACACGCACCTTTGTAATTACATTTACGAAGAAGGGCAGTTAAAATTTGACGAGTAGAATCATCAGGCTCAACAACAACAACTCTAACCACATTTCTAGGCATAAATTCTTCCCATTTTACTTCACCAACTTCTTCTCTATCATTCATTTTTTTTTTTTTTAGTATTTTTGAAACAAATGGAATATTTTTTATGGAATTATGAATGATTTTGTAAGTTTTTTTTTGTTTGAATGAAAAAGGTTGAAAAGTAGGAAGTGTAGAAGTAGTTCTAGTTGTATGTATAGAGAAGCAACACGCCGCTCAAAATATCTGCAAAGTTGGAGGTGGGGGAATAATTTGTCGGTTTTTCTAACACGTGTTAAATTTTTCGTTATTGAATAACCTTTCGAAAAATTCACTTTCAAATTAAAACACCGTTAATAAATTAAATTTATTTGATAACCTTTTAAATTGTAAAAGATAATGATCGTCTTTTTGAATTTTTACCTTTGAAATTCATCTCATTAATTCACTAATTGAACAAAATTTGAACCATCAAATTTTATTATGTTACTCATACGAAGTACTACTAAGTACGGAGTTTTAAATTAGCACATGTTAAAAAACATACGATTATAATTTACATTATGATTAAAAGATTTTACGATAATGTTTATGGTGTTTAAAAAAATTACAACGATCACATTTTATCAATAGTGATCGCAATAAATAACATACTTCCTCCGTTCCAGTCATTTATTTATGTTTGATTTGGTACAAATACCAAGGAGTGAGGTAAGATAAACAAATGACCGAAACGAAGAAAGTAACGTTTAACTTTTTGTTATAAATAAATTATCCCTGGGTACGTACGACGGTTTCAAATACTTCGAAAGGAACCACGAATTTGAAAGTGGGGGGCCCACAATAGGGAAGATGTTGAGTTGGGGTGTTTGTGAACACAGATTTTTATTTGAAGAGACCTGGTGAGAGATTTAGATACTGAGCACAAATGTTGTTTAGAATAATGTGGGTGTATTTAGGGGTCGACACGTGTCCTCCATTTAGTTGGGTCCATGTCAGCATGTGAATAAGTTTTGTGGTTTTGAAGATGCCACGTGTTGGGCTGTGGTTTGATATTCAAAAGATGTGGCGTGGAAGGAATGTAGCCTTTCCCTCTACTACTCTTTTGAGTAAATCAAATAAGAATTGACTCGGATAAGTTTGGACCGAATAATATGCTCTACAATAATTCAATAAGTCTCCCTTAAGATGGGTTGACCCGTCTCAAGGAAAGACCTCCCACAAAAAACATCCACTATCCCACTTGCACTCCCACTTGCACTATCCATTTTCTATAAGTGGGTTTTTCTCCTCACAATCACTATCCGTCTTAAGGTTAAGACGGATAGTGGCCGTCTTAAACAAGAATTTGCCTATGCTCTAATTTCAATTTCAATTCAATTAGATTATATTTAACTGTAAAATTCTGATAATACGATTTTATATAAGTTAACATAAAATACTTTATAAAGAGTTAAAATGAAATATTAATTGGTTATAAATAATATTAAAATGGTAACATAATAAAAACAGTTACGATCCACGATTAAAGAGATACGAAATATATCAAAAAGGGTACTACGCTAAAGGATTACTACTAACATCAAAAGCGTTACCAAATTAATATAGGTAATCACTAAACTATATGTAGTGTGGTCTTAATATTAACTTAAAATAAGACGATCTTACGATTAAAATTAAATTTGGTTCATATAGAATTGAGCACGTTAATATAGTAATTAATCATAAAGTCAAATACATATTGATTGATTTCGATTGAATTGGATTTAGTTTGAAAAAATTACACGAAAAATTTGGCTGGATGGGGTAAATTTTTCGTAGATACACACAATTTTTTGTCTCTTATTTGTGTTTTTTGAATTTATATTTTTTTAAAATTATATACAACTATCACATTAATACACTTTTCGATTTAATTTCGGTTAAATTTCAATTCATTTCGTTTCTATAATCAATTCGATCCCCCGATTGGATCCGGGGTAAACACCTATGAAAAGATTGCTTGGATTTAATAACAGCTTCTTTCATGACTAGACAATTAGCTCATAAAGCCAAATTTGATCCAATAAGTCCAGAAAGAACAATTATAAATCCACTTGACAATACGACTTATGAAAATAGGGTTATACAATAGATTGTACTACATCAACCATTGTTTTCTTGAGCATTTTCTTATATTATTTTTGAGTTTTTTTTACTTTTTCCATTTAAGTTCAAACACCGCATATCACTTTTTTGCGCTATTCATTAAAGTGGAAAATTTTTGAAATTTTTCTCTATGTATACGAGAAAATATAGTCATGTAAGATTTTGTTCGATTTGTCTTTACTAATTGAATAAGAATATCAAATTATTACAATTTTTAGTAATGCGAAACTACATAAATTGTCGTTAGAAAACATGCATTGACAAATGTGATAGAGTAAATGTAGTATTTGAACTTGAATGAGAGAGTATAGCATTGTTCAAAAGTTGAAATAAGTTGTACTATCTCCATCTCTGAAATCCATAAGAAAATGACAAAAAAAAAATCAAGGTAAAAAATTAATAAAATATTCAAGAAAACACAAAATGTCACTTAACAATACAACTTGGCGACATTGTGACACCAGTGTCACCCAAAATAACACAAAATAATATTTTTATATTGGTGACACTAGTGTCGCCCTAAATTAGGGATGGGTTTAGGTACAACTTGTTGCTCCATTTGTTTGCTCAATAAGTTTAAAATGGATATATCCGTATTAATGATAAAACGGTCAAGTATCATCCCATTGTACAAAGAAGACAAATATTTGTTTTTTCCTATGCATTGAGCTTTTGTCTTATTATTACTACAACTTTATACTCCGTATGTCTTAAATTTAAGACAGATATACGCGTTTTATATAAAAATTTGTGTCGTTTAGTGAGTATTTTTTTGTTCTAAAAAATGTAGTAATAAATTGATCATTTTCTTTGTACACCAATATTATTTGAACGATAAAAATTGATAAAAGAAAAACTATTAAATCTTGTATAAAAATTGATCAAATTATATAAACATACAAAAAGAAATACTCCATACTTAATTTACACTTATTCCCAAAAGAGTAAGTTACACCGTCTTATTCATGAAACATACAACAAAATAAAAAAATTTCCCCAAAAAAAAAAATATAAACCTCCAAGAAATCTCGCAATAATGTCACCGTGACACCGTCTCACTCGAAGACTGGTCTTTCCAAAATAAAAACCGGAAACAAATCATAACACCACTACAAAAACTAACGGCCAGGATTCCTTCACAAAACCCAAACCCATACCATCCAACGGTCCAAAACTCGCCACGTATACAAAACAGTCTCTCACATAAACCACTATAAAAACACCCAAATCACGAAAATTGACCCCTGCCCACAAAGCTGAGTATTGCGCCGGTCAGGTAACCCACCTTCTCGATCTTTCTTCCATCTTATTTTCAATTTGTATTCTAATAATTCACAACGATCGTATCTATTATTACATACGATCGTCATGAATTATTACTCCTTCCATTCAACTCCATTCATTTGTAATAAAAAAAAAAAAATATCGATCCTTTGGCATATGTGTCATAACATCATGAAGTATGTAATTTAATTTACTAGATTTATTTCAATTCATTGGTCGAGACGATCGTCATGATTTATTACTCCCTCCATTCAACTCTGTTCATATATCGATGTTGCAAAACCTGCATTGACATATGTGTCATGACATCATGAGTGATTCGATAATTTATTTGATTAATTTGTCAATGTTTATTGCAGGCTTCTTGTTTGCTATAAGATCTCCTTAATTCAGTAATAATGTCTCATATCCTTTTTAATTCTTGTATTTTGTGTGAATTTAATCGTCTCGATCGCTATTTTGTAAACCCTAATTTTGACCTGTTGGATTGAGTTCCTGATTTTCAACAAATTGTATTAATTTGACTTGTTTCGACGATTTTCTGTGGAATTGATTGCTGGAAATCAATGTCGAAAAGCGAAAATTTGTTTCTTTTGGTGTGATTTGGTGATCTTTGTTCTCTGTTTGATTTTGTAATAATGGCCTCATATTCTAGGGCATGCAAGTCGATATTGATTCATCGATCTAGGTGTCGACAATCAAAGCTAGCATTACTAAGGGTAATCAGTTATCTACAATGTCGTTTGCAAATTCAGATCAATTTACTCTAGAAGAGCTTTTTTCAATTTCGCTGTCCAATTTCGGGTGCTGGTAGTTTTTAGTTTCGCTCTATTTTAGAATTAATTGCCCTAATAATCTTCTGACTGTATTGTCAAAGTATGTTCTTGTAGAGCTTTGTATCGTTTGCTCGCCTTTTTAGGTGGAGAGAGCTCAATAAAACGTGTTTTTAATGTGGCGTCTTCAAAGGAGAGAGTTTTATAACATGTTCAAATACTAGTGTTGTGAGAAATATTGATCTTATCGTGGGATAGGATAAGTGTTTTGTCTGGTATATGCTTTCGGTGAAAACTCTTGTAAACGTTGGTGTCTTTATTGGTTTGCCTTAACTCGATAGCACGTGGCAACCAGAGGGAAATTGATCGCCAAAGAGCCCAGGCTCGCAACGGTAAGAAAGGACCAAAGAAAGACGATGGCTTGACCCCTGAGCAGCGCCGTGAAAGGTATGCGTGTAATGTTTTCTGCCAATTTTGTAGTAGGGTCTATTTTTGTCAACGCTGTAATCTTTAGACATGATTAAGGTGAATAAGCCCGTGAAGCGCTCGTTAATTGGGGTGCGCAGTCTCCTGCACTTGTGAACTGCGAAGTATCTTACTCGTTTGCGCTTGTGGTGTCAGGGACGCAAAGGCCTTGCAGGAGAAGGCTGCCAAAAAGGCTGCGCAGAGTGCAGGAATCGACATCTCGGCTAAAATGAAGAAGAAATGAGTGTTTGTGTCTTTTAACTCTGAGAGTGTGCTCTTTAGGCGTTTGCGCCTTGTTGTAGCCTTCCGTTGTTGTTGTTATTTGTGATGGCCTTATCCCGAGTTATAAAACTTGGATTTTATGAGTGTGTTATAATATATTGTTACAACTACATCAAATTCTTATTAACATTAACATTACCGATTACATTACTTGTGTCATCTATCTTTTTATTCAGTTGATATCTAAAATTTAAATCTCCTTATTGACATTTTCGGAACAGTGTCGTTCTGTTTTTGCTTATGAGTTTACACTTTAAACCAGATAGATACATGTCCACCTTCGTACCGTATCTGCTTATCCGATATCCAGTTATTCAGATAACTAATACACGCGCACTCCCTTGATGGTCGGAAGGGTAGGGAGTGAAGGAGGTTCACTCTTTTCCTTGTTTGTTTACCAAAAAGAGCATTAATGATTTAAGAGGAAGAGTTATTTTGGAGGTGTCTAGTTTCTTCTTTTAAGAGGAATCAATGACAGTGTGATATCCATGGTTCTCTTATGCAAAACTATGAATGGTGACCGGAGTACAAATTGTGTATTGCAACTTTTATTCGCAGCTTGGTGCGACATGCATTTGTCCTCCTTTCTTAATTTCATATACGAAAATCGTATTATGATGGCCACTATCTATAAAGGTAAAACAACTCTTATCTACTCCCTCCATTCACATTCATTCCTCCCGTGCACTATTTACGGGATAAAACTAAATCGATTATTCTCGACAATCTATAAGAGTAAATATAGTCATGTGGGATCTTGTTAGGTTCGTCTCATTT
>JAUEKU010173032.1:0-10996 GCA_032274805.1 Gypsophila paniculata
CACACAAAAACTTACTAAAAATGAAAATAATAACGTATTCACTGATACACCCCAAAATGGAAATAGTAACGTATTCACCGGGACGGAGGGAGTACATCTTAATAATTAGGGAAAAACATTTTTTTTTTATAATAAGATGGGATGTTATTAAAATTCTATTGTTATAAGATAGGTTTAACAAAATAAAATGGTTAAAAAATAAAAATAACTTTGTATTATGATATTGTTTCTATTTTATACTGAAAATTTACATATTTTACATCAGGATAGTTGATTTTTGTTATCATTAAGTACTCCGCCATCAAACTCGGAAAAAAAAAAAATTAAATCAAATAAAATTGCAAATTATAGACTAAAAGAGTTTTTTTTTTTTTTTTTTTTTTAAACTTGGTTTATAAGGTATGGGCTAGTCTGATCTTATCTTTATACTTTGTACGAAATATTATCTTGTAAATTATTTGTGTTTTATTTTAAATCCTCCGTACATGGATGTATATATCTAAAGTTATAATCACTTATTTTATTTTTATACTTCTTCATTCATAAGCGACATGCCTTTATTTTAAAAACCCTACAAATTGATACAAAATTACAAATGGATAGAATTTTCAACGCTTTAAAAAATAATTTGTAAAAAATCACAAGTAGGTTGATACGTTATTTGATATCACTATATTAATTATTAGCACAAAATTAAATCAGCTCAAAAACTCGATCTTAATAGATATTACAGTTATTACATGAAAAAATCACATATATAAATAGACGATAGTAAACAATCCAACGCATCCCAAAAACATTGCTATTAACTTCCAATCAAAATATAACCTAGCTAAATTTAAAAAAAATAAAAAAAATGAGCCATCTAAAGTATTTTACTTCATTTATTTTCCTTATTCTAACCTTCACAATAACAATAATCCCAACAAAAGCCAATCAATACATTCTACAAATAGAGAACCAATTGAGTGACAAACTAAGTGTGCATTGCAAAGAAAATGGACGTGACTTAGGAGCCAAGGAACTAAACGTCTTAGAACAATTTGTGCACACAATTAACATGCCTAGGTTTGGAAGGGGTAACATAATAGTAGAATGTGACGTAAAATATGATCAAGGATACATGAGTTTTACGGCATTTAATGGGAAAAAGACACTATTGGTGAATAGTTGTATTTTGAGTGTATGTTTATGGATGGCTAACCATGATGGAATGTTTATTGTTGATTCGAGTACGCGTGTGAGTCGATTGATGTATTATTGGAAGGATTAGTACTAGTGCCTACTGCCTAGTGAGTGTATGAAGGACATGTAAAAATATGTTGTTTTTGAATAAATGATGATGATGATGATAATAATAATAATGACGAGAATGATGATATGAGTTCTCTTGATTGACTAGTATTTTCTGAGTGTTTTGTCTTTATATTTGGGTTTTTATTATGCTATTGGGTTGTAGATTTTGTTACGCTTCAAAATCTCGATTGTTATGTTTTTATATCCGGCCGTACCACAATGTAAGTGAAATGGACGAGGTCAACTGCCCATTTGAAATCTCAACCTCTCTCAAATTCAATCAATTATTATCAATTTAATTTTAATGTAAAGTAATCAACAAACAAACATAAACTAGTCACCAAAATAATCAGCATAAGCATAACACAAAATCATAACTAGGGCTGAGCAAAAATATACGATACGGTTTTAATATACGGATACGATACGGTATACGATACGAATTTAACAAAAAACCGGGTATACGGTTAAACCGTATATACGGTTTCCGTATATACGGAAAAAACCGTATCGTATCCGGTTCTAAAAAACTAGAATTTCTAAAAGGTATACGGTTTTGCTCAGCCCTAATCATAACAAGTCTCCCTACTCTTTTATATTCCGTTCTCAATTTTTGTTGGTTCAGCTATTCTTAGTACTCTCTCCCATTCAATTAAATTTCAACATTTGGTTATAGAAGTCGGGTAAGTTGGATTAGATAAGTGTGAGGAGAATAAAATAGTGGTTAGATATGATAACGTATGTGACTATTTTACAGGAATATTAAAAATTTTGAATGAGTCGTAAGTGAAATATTGTGTAACTTTAGAGAATTGGAGGGGAGTACAATTTTGTTTTACTTTAATTCAATTTAGTTCGGTTCGGATAAATTTATAGTTCATCCAAAAGTACAAAACAGTGATACAAATTCAAAAAAACAAACAAAAATCAATCGTTAATAACATTAGCGTAACATAAAATCATAACAAGCCTACTAAATCTACATAAATTCTTATTTAAAACGGATATATTCCTCTTAAGCTAAAAACGAGTCAAGTAGTTATAATAAACACACAAAAAAAATGGATAGGAAACAAACATGCACAAGTGGGATGATATTTGAACTATTTTTATTGTTAAGACGGATATATTTATTTTAAGAAAAAACTTATTTCTAAATTCTAAACTAACGATACTCATCATTTAAAATTGTAATCTGGTTTTGGTTTACATGTACACCTAGCAAAACTGACTTGACCCGAATGACTCGACTTGACACCCAAATTGAAGATTCGAGTTTGACCCATAATCTGAATTGACCCGACTTAATCCGAAGTTACTTGACTATTAGTTATCGCCTACGATCTGTTATCCCTAAAAAAGTTGGATAATTAACCCGACCCAAACTTAACCCGATTCTTATTGACCCATTAATAACCCAACTTAAACTGACGAGATTTGAAGCCAACCCGATTTATCCGTTTGCCAAGTCTAAATTATGTATGACAACTGACAAGTGATGGTGCCAAAATCACCACGTTGTTCATCCACATACCATGATACATCCCTCAGTCCCTCACTAAACTAATTAACGAAACACCCAAAAACACAACTTTTTCTTCAACCCAAAAAAAGAAAAAAAAAATGGCGGCTATATTCTCCGGTAATTTGAGCATACCACAACCAATGATTCGTCCACGTCAGACACGAATCCCAAAGTTCATTGTAAGAGCGACACGTGGCTGGAATGAAGTGGATTGGGTATTAGAAACTTCTAGCTTCTTCGACAAGGATTCTCGCCCTATCATGCTCTTCGACGGTACACTTCTGAATCTGTCCGTTTCGATCATTTATTTACCTATGTACGTATGAAAAATTATTATGTTTAAAAAATAATTAACAATTGATTTACATTCATTTTTTAAAAAGACGGACCAGTCAGTAATAATATTCGTACATGACTACTGGCGAGTTGAATCGCAGAAATAGAGTAATTCTTGTGTGCAAAGGTGTACACGTACAACGAACCTACTTGAGAGTAAAATGAACCTTTAAATGCTCATTGAGATCATTTTAACGTTAATTATGACCTTGAAGGCCGGTTTTAAAATGGTCGCAATAAGCACAACCTAACATTAATTTTGTCACTTTTATCCACGAAATAACCGTCCTACACATACGACAGTGTCATATGAACATTCGTGCCAGAAATATATCCATAATAATCCGAAGTTTGTCTGTTAATAATCTCAATTTCAAATATTCGTAAAATAATCTCAAGTTTTGATGTTATTCTTGTTGTACACCTACATCCAGTGGCGGAGCCAAGTTTTAAGTTCACGGGAGTAGAAAAATTTTAGCAAGGTGGAACACTTATGAAATAAAGGAAATTAGAAAATTTTCGAAAATTCTATTTAAAATTTGAAAAAAAATTTGATATTTAGTGGGCCGCCCCTTAGTACCCCTCGCTCCACCACTACCTACGTCTAACACTGTTAACTAAACATACAGTTCCGATTATACACCCTCGGATTCAGTGTCGGAGTCAGGATTTAACTTTAGGGGGCGGAGTACTTACAAAATAAAGGAAATTAGGAAATTTTCGAAAATTCTAGTTAAAAATCGAAAAAAATTCAATATTTAGGGGGGTGGGGCGGCCGCCCCCGTAGCCCCCCTTGCTCCACCACTACTTGGATTCATTAAACAATCTGAATTTCGCGTCATATGTCAGGTGTTTGCAACCTGTGTAATGGCGGCGTGAGGTTTGTTCGAGACAATGATCGCAAAAGGTTGGCACCATATATTATTCAGGCTACGTTTATACTCTCTCCGTTCCAAAATAAATAGATATCAAATGACGTATTAACAGAAGGGTATGTGTGTAACGACATTGTGATACTGCTTAGCAAGCTAACAGTTAAACCCGATACCAGTGTTCCATAGCTTGAATATCTTCGTCTGAAAATAGAAATTTATTATACTGTCGTGAAATACGGATTATTATGTAAGAAATTAGCGAGGGTAGCTGGCTCTGTTGTTGGGGGTGAATAGTCTTGTACCGACATAATTAAGTTAAATTGAGCAATCGCCATGCCTGAAATACTGAGGTTTTTAGCGGACATGATTGGCAGGAATATTCGATATGAAGCTCTCCAAAGTGAGGCGGGGAAGAAGCTGCTACTGAGATCGAGAAGGGCTCCGGACGACATATCAAGTGTTGTCCTGGTCGAGAAGGATAGGTATGTGATCTGTTAGTTTAATGATGATGCATTGTAGAGCAAGCTCTGTGACTCAGATTTTTATTCTGTTTTTTTTTTTTTTTGTCGGAAAAACAAGAGAAAAGCACAGCAACGTCGTTCTTTTGGGACAAATTAATATGGAAAAGATGGCCCCTATTGTCTATGCCTGTGGTCTAGATTAAGGGGAGGTCGTTTTTTTGGGACAAATTAACACGTAAAGAATTGGTTCACAACCTCGTCTTTTATGCTACTATTGAACTGAAAGCTCAACAATGATCACAGGGAGCCAATCGTAGGTCTATGATGACTATTTACCTTGCACAAGTGGTGGCTCAGATGGGTAGCAAGGGTCGTCGACTCATTAGCCCCCATCGACTTCGAAACAACCATAGTTTTGCTAAGTTAGAAGCATCAAATGAGAGTTGCCACAATAATCTTTTGGCCTTCTGACCTCCATAACTTAAAACTTACTACTTTCTCGGCCCCAAACCTAATTTTTGGCTCTACTCCATTGTCGTAAATCTGCTATGCTCTTAGAAAATTCATCAGAAGTATCTGTTGTAACTGCATCTGACTTAATATCATGCTAGGCCAAGCGTAAAGTGTACTGTTTAACCTAGCGAAGTTCAAATTGTTAGCTCCTGAATCTGTTTATCGCGTCACTGATACCTGCCTAATTATTCCAACTGCCTTACATTTGTGCAGATCGTACATCAAGTCAGAAGCGGTACTAAAGATCATGGAATACATAGATCTTCCTTTTCCACAGCTGGCATTCTTCCTACATCTTGTGCCTCTGTGAGTTGCTTCGCCTTTATTTTCATCACGCTATGATTAGCAAACTCATCGACAGCCTATCGTTCTCTAATAGGACACTGACAATCTCTGCGTTGCTACTGCAGGTTCATTCGTGACTTTGCGTACGACAATGTAGCAAACAACCGGTACAACATTTTCGGAAAGTCAGACTCTTGTGAGATATATGCAGATTAGTCATCATACTCATCAAGTTAGTTTCCAAAACATTTTATATAAAAACTGTCGAGGTTCTCTTTCCACATGGACACGTCTGCCTCACGCCCCACCTGTTTTATATGCCCACTGCTGAGGACTAAGCACGAACTATACCTTGTAAAAGCTGTATATCTGATCCTCCTCAAATGTCTCGATGTCTGCTAAAAAACTATAGATAACCCGTGTTTGTAAGTTTATTAATTGATAAAATTGTTCAAACACCTTTCATATACTCCGGACACTGTATAACTAGTTCTCGGCAGTCATATGAAGTCGATGTTTACCTAAACTGTTAGCTACTTGATTCGAAGAGAATGCTAAGTTATCATATTAAGAGTATCGCCTGTTACTTGTGTCCGAAATTCAAACTGGGATCTCGATATCACAATTGTACGACCTTCTTGTTGTTCATAGGTTCCATTGCTTTACAAGATGTAGCATAGAGCTCACGATAAGTCACAGTTAGTATATACAGAGTTCATGTTATAGCCGTCATTTGTGGACATAAAATGTAACCGAATGCTTCAAGCGAGAAGAGACGACGAAGTTAGGCTTCTAGCTTTTTCTTGATCAATCAGTAGTAGCATTTGCCATAGTGTAGACGAAATCGGAATGTTATATCTTGAAATTGCTCCAGCTAGCCGGGTCAGTTTTTGCAAAGACCTTGGTTAACCCATATATATACCTGTCGATTGAGACGATATTTTGGAGGTTAATAGATCATATCATGGGTGAAATTACTGCGAAATTCGTGCTTAAGAGAGATCAGACTTACCAAACAATTAGGCTGATGAGAGAAAGTATCAAGAACAAATATTGATACCATTTATGTCTGGGTTTTCGGGTTTTATCAGCAGGAAGATACTTGCGACTGACATAACCATATTGAGGTCGAATTAGGAGGACAAAACCCAACAAAAACCCGGAAACGAATCCTCCGATATGTGCAGAACCGTCTACTCCAGGAATGAGTCCTACTGCTAGATTTAAGGCCACTATGACCATGAGTGATAAGAGTGCTGAACACTGTAAGAGAAATCACACCTCGACCTTAGTTAGTATGCGGGAATCGAATACCTTATTTAGTGGATACCTCACATTGTTTACTGATAAGTTTTGTGTAAAACCGTCTTATAGTACAATGTTCAGAGTCGTGAGTCTTTTAGGGTTTCCGGGTGAACTTTCAAAGTGGAGCTGTTATAAGACCTCGCTCAGAGACTGAATCTTTGCCAGGATATATCGTAAAGCCGTCTTAAACAAGTGTCTGTTAGTTGATTATTCTCTGTTTTTCAGCCAATTTGTCTTATTTGACCTTATTTTTCTCTTTGTAAAATGGGTTTTGAAAAAGGTACGAGCGTTTATCACCGTGTGAAAGACGTAATGTTACAAGTGGGTTTACCTTGTTGGCGTAAATGCTCCAGTTAGTAATGAGCTCAGAAAGCATAGCACCAAGAAGTCCAAAGAGTGCACCAGAGGCTCCTACGGAAACTATGCCAGTCTTTCCACTTTGGAGGGTACTCAGGCATGACATCAAACTTCCTCCGAATCCTGATATCACGTATATAGGTCCCATTCTCCCTGCATTTTCCGGTTATCTCTATAACATTAGGATTCCACCGATTGTTTACGTTACAAAAACTTCTACTAGCTCTTGTAAGTCGTTTCAAGCGGGATACTCCCTTGTTCCCACCCTATAATGTGTACACTGTCTACGTGACTTAGGCAAATAGGTGTCAAATGAATAGTCAGTCAAAGCAAGCATGACTAGACCTTGCAAATTGGACGGGTCATTCGGACCAGATTTGGGTTGGGTTATTTCAAGTTTGTTCTAAATTCAAGGTCGGGGTAGGTTGGGTTGTGCCTCATTATTTAAGATTTGTGATCAGCTATTTTGAATCGTCCTTTACCAAGTCATTTCGGGTGGGGGTTAATTTGGGTGATCATTTTAGGTATAGGCCATTTTCAGGCCACAAGTAACGAGGCCAGTAAATTAGGTCGAACTATGTTATTGTAAGTCATGAGAATGAAGGTCAATTTTGGTTTGGGCCATGTTTGGATTCTTCGATTCATCGGGTCAATTCTAGGTCAAGCTTATTGGACCGGTCATCCGGTTTAGGTCACTTTCGCTAAGTCTAAGCATATGAACGTTTACATATGATCCAAATCAACATCGGTCCACCATTCAATCAACAAGTCAAATGGCGACAATACAAACGGGATGGAGTCGTTGAAGTATGCAATTAAGAAGGCACAAGGAGAAGAATAGATGAACTTACAGAAGGCAAATTCTTCTTCGAGACGAACACCGATGAAAAGAAGACTGACCATGTTGGCAATCAAATGGATGAGACCAGCATGGAGCCACAAGCAAGACAATAGCCTCCACCATTCTCCTTCTTGTACTAGCTCTAACCTTAGTCCTCCCAAATTCTCCAACCTATACCACTTTCCATTTTCGTAATCATATTATTTCTCATCATTCGCTTTCTAGTTTTATGGGCTTCTAGCTCTATATCTAGTGTATCATGTCATCGTGCATCTTGGACAATATAAAAGTTTAGAGTTTATTGATTGAGTTTACGATGATGTGGTATGTTCGATGTTTACTCAAATATTTCATGTCGAGTTGGTAAAGATAACCTAAATTTTGAGTGTGTATTTTTATTGTGCATCGATATATTTATCTTTATGTAAGTAGCTATAAGCCCGGTGTTCCGCGTGCAAGTGTATGGAAGAGGACAATCTTACAAAAGACACCAGAAAATTTTTGTCGCCTTTGACAAACTTAAGGATAACAATGAGCCGAAAAACCTGTAGTTATATTCATCTAATTGTCCATCTATGTACCAAAAATGAAAAAGGATAGGTATCATGTTATCGTGAGGTTGTTTAACATTAAAATTTGAATTATATGATCTTATTATATTTGTTGAGAACGACGAGGGATTCCGTGATAAAAAAAAATTGTTTCAGGACTCGTCAATTAATTATGTGCTACATGCATCACATTGGTCGTTTTCTCATGATTATATAGCAACAAAATGCAATGTAACATAACTTATGTAAACAAGTTTAGAGAAATCCAAAAGCGAGAAGAAAACAGAAAAACGGAGGGAGTACATAATACAAGCTAGGAGACGGAAACAAATGAAGAAACTCACGTCGAAGAAGAAGGACCGATAAGTCGATTTTGATGAAGAGGCAAAAATGAGAATCTACCCAAAACCTCCTTAAACAAACAATCATTAGGTTCTTCATAGGTTGAAGGGCAATCATTCACATACATTGTATACACAAACAAGAGCACGTCCACAACAAATATTAAGGGCATTAGCCATGACACGTACGCCTCTCGAGGCGGCTGGTACACCGGTTGTGGTGGTGGTGGGGCCGCGGTTTGGTAGTAGAATGTCCCGCCTACACCGGCCTCTATGTCGTTCCGCCTCTTCCCCATGTTGTGAGGAGGAGGAATGGTGCAAATTAGAGGGATTGAGGTGGTGGTGTTGGATGTATGGTTATTAATTATAACACAAAATTAATCAAATACAATTCCTTTTTTTTTTTGTTTTTTGGGTACATGGTGAAATGAGGGTAATAATTATTATTATAGTCATATATTACCATACTTAGATTTAAAGAATTATAAAAATTAAATTATTTTAATAGTAATTTTAATATTAAATTATGTAATAGTTGGATAAAATTGAATATTTAGTTATACTTTTGATTAAAAATATTAAAATGATTATTTTTTGATTATTTTTTCAAATATAAAGATCAATAATTTTTCAAATATAAAGATCAATTCCCTTATAAACGGTGGTCTACGAGCAGCTGCTCAAACAATTAGTCAAATTATATCGGGTCTTGTTTCCACTTTTCCAGTCTGTTTGTCTTGACTACGAACTTCGACCCCAGAAAAAAGTGCCTCCAATGACTTTTAGTTGACCCAACGGGTTGAACGGGTCGGGTCAAATTTCAACCCTAAATTAACGGGTCATTTTGGTTCACGAGTCAAAATTTTTGGATCTTAATTCTTAACCTAAGAAAACGGGTCGAGTCGGGTCGAGATTGAGGTCGGGTATCAAGCTCCGGCACGTGGGCCGGCACGGCACAGCCCACTTCCAACCCTACTGCCAACCATCAAGGTAGACCCACAAGGTTCACTTCGGGTAGTAGTTGAGTTAGCTTAGCTTGAGTTATTTTTGGATATGTTAAATTCGGGCCGGGTAAGATTCAATTGAGCTAGGTTATTTGATGTTTGGATTTGTTTGGAACGCGTTTTTATTTATCATGTTATTTACGGATAATAATTGACTAATTATTGTAGGAGTTGAAATGAGTTGGGCGGTATATGATTGGATTCTACTTGTGATTATTATTCTGAGTAATTTGAATAGTGTAGAAGCGAAACATACCCAAATTTGTGATGATTTCACTCGACTTGAGCCCATCTGACCCAAATTTAAACATGCCTAAAACTCACTTAATCCATCCTCTATATACTAAAATACAATTTTCTTTACGTCCATATCGCATTTTTCGTCAATATTTTCCCTCCAAAACACCCTTTACTACATTTTTGGCAACAATCAATTTTCATTTTTTTTATCTATTCTATATATATCTATAAGTTATAACCTACTAATATGAAATACCTTCACTATCAGAGTACTTTTTTTTTATATTTACTTAATCGAAAATAAATATTATGTTAACTTTTACAAACAAACTTCTTCAAAGTATAAAATTCACGTACTTAATTTGAATAATTTTAAAGAGATTTCGTTGTTAAATAATTATTTTGTTTGTTACTATTAAATAATTATTTTATTACATATATTTCACTTGACAATACTCACAATAGTATATTATTATCTATAATAACCATGCATCCTAAATTTACTTTTTTTTTTAAAGCTAGAGTCTTTATTAATTATTACACTACTTTTAAAAATAATTTGTTTATTATTTGTACTTATCAGTACATATTTTGAGTATTGTTAAAAGAAACTTCAGCATTATATTACTAAATAATTAATTTACTATTTGTATTTTAATTTAATCTATATTATCTACAATAAACGTGCATTTTTGCACGAGAACTAGGCTAGTATAAATTAACCCATACCTTTATTTTGGTTATGTATTCGATCGGCGTAAATAAACAATTTTCTCAACAAAAAAAAATATATTTCAATCCATAAATATTTCGGTGTGGTGAAAACGAGGTCAATCCACAATTTAGACTAAAGCAAATGACGGAAACAAAAAGGTGAAAATATAGTCATAAATTAATTAACTATAACTAATTAACTAACTACCTAACTAACTAATTAACTTACAAACCCTCCTTATATAACCATCTTACCCCCTCGATCATCTCCATTTGCCCGAGTAGATAGAAGGAAGTGGACTCTCTTAAGCCGGTACCTCCTTCACAACAACTCTCCTAGCCTGTTGCGTTA
>JAUEKU010173043.1:0-10995 GCA_032274805.1 Gypsophila paniculata
GTATTCGGGTTGAATTCGGATCTCGGGTCGACCCATACGGGTCGGGTCAGTTTTGCCAGGTCTACCCATATGTGACTTATCCATGACACTTGTTTTAAATGGAGGGAGTAAAACTTAAATCAAAGATATTGGAGGAATTTTAGGTCTGTTTTTTAAGTTAAGTTCAGTATTAATAAGTTAAGTATCAATAAATTAAGTTAAGTATTTATTCATATATTAAACTTAACAATAACAACAATTTCAATACCAATAAGTTAAGTTAAGTTAAGCTCGATATCAATAAGTTCAGTATCAATAAGTTCATTTCAGCAAGTTTAAGTCCCAAAAGCATGGTCTTACTGAACAAGACTTATGTACGAAGTCTGAGAAATTGCTACTTTACGGACCCGTTTCAATTGTTTCGGGTCAGTTATTTTGAGTGTGCTGAAATCTCAATATCCTTACATATCAACCTGAAATCTCAATTTCGATCATATAAGGTCTCTCAACCTTATGGTAATAATGAACAACTAACTAAACAATACAATGACAAAGTAGGCATAACATGTAACACCCCTGGCCACTACACCGGACCAGAGATGTCACCGATGGCCGCCCTCCAGGTTGTGTACTGGCTCCACATACCAACACGGGTCCTTCCCAGCGCATTTTGTCCTCACTCATGCGCATCCCGGGGGGTTCCCAGGAGGTCACCCATCTTGAAATTGCTCTCAGCCAAACACACTTAACTTTTGAGTTCTTTCAAGTGGACAACCGGAAAAGAAAGTGCACTTTGTTCATATAAGTAGTATCATCAATCCTTTTAAGCTCTTATATGAGCCCGTACATGGTTCCTTCAAGACATTTCGTTGGGGTGTTCCAACTGAAACATCAGCGGAAATACGAGTACAAAAATAAAGTCTAAAACGATAAATAAATCCTCAAAATGAGTTACAAACTCCAAAAGGGGAATACATGCCCATATAACAATTGAAATAATGAAAATACTCTAATGTGTCTCGAATCAGCCTACACTCGGTAGCCACACCAAAACCACCCACAAGCACGCCAACAACATCATCTAATCTTCATACCTGCCATTCATAAAATGACAGCCACAATTCAGTGGGCAGTAACTCGGACGTTCTCCCAGCCATATTACATGAGATAAAACAAATGTAGAAGTATAACAATACCATTAATCAAAGTAAAATAAGGTGATCACGACCTTACCAATCGTGTCACAAGAAAGCCACACAACCTGCATTGCACACAAACTCACACATGCCATCGATAGCTCAGAAGTCACCAAATGATAAGCGAAATGTAAACGGGGAACCTACTATAACCCAGTTCCAACAACGTAGTGGAACAAGAACACTACCACTCACTACAGTACGACCTACCATATCACAGTCCCAGTCTAAATTTGGCCAAACTCTCGATATCCACACAATATCGAACGACAACTAACCTTTACCGTTCACGACGCCATGAAACGGTCGTTATTCGCTACCATATCCCACGAATAACGGGCATCTGCTACCATATCACACAGATGATCTCGGTTAATCCCATAGACTCGTTACCTGGCTACCATATCACACCAAGCAAGAGATCCCACAATGACCTTGGCTATCATATCACACCAAGCCCACGTGAAATAGAATTTACACCGTATCATACTTCATTCGGGAATAACCTCCCTTACTCAACATTCATATTCGGACTAATACGCTACAGACAAGTTGGTAATACAAGTACAATCAATATTGGGAAACATCTTAGGCACATTAGAACAATACAACGTGATTCCAATGCTATACATTAACCACATTTACCACACGATATCCATTAACAAATGAGAGCATAGAATACAACAATACATTACCCCGAATCCCGACCTTTGACAAGTGACTAACGAGCCCAAGGTCGTATTGCGAGTGATACAAGTCATGTTAGTATTAATACATGTTCATAGCAACAATAGAGTGGATTAATAAAGCTAAGCATGCTAGTGATCTGAGTACATAAGCCATTTGATTATCAATTGAGAGTACATGACAACAACATAGTGAATTACAAGGAGAAATCATGCTTGGAACATAGTACACAAGTCACTACAGCATGGGTGAAGTATCATCATATTACATTGCTCGGAAACCAAGAATATACGACATGGATTGACAACACAAGCTCATATCAACGATAATGTGAAGCAACGAGGATATACATGCTTAGAGGTTAAGTATATAAGTCATTACATCAAGTTACGATCAACAATGAATAAGGTTTAATCATTAAACAAGCAATAGAACGAGCAACCACGAGGAACGAAACAAGTTACAAAGCCTAACTCGATCGATTCCGTACCAACTCGACCGAGTTCTGTACCTACTCGATCGAGTTCCGTACCTACTCGATCGAGTTGGCTCACAGGGGGTCTCTCGCAGTTTCTGCTTACTAGCTCGACCTCTAACTCGTTCGAGTCGTACCAAACTCGACCGAGTTAAGTCACGTACACCAACTACGCAACCTCATTGACCCTTTAATCACTACCATCATTAACTCACGTTAAGTATTGACAACGACAATGTCTAATCGCCACAAGAGCACATACCACACACACAAACTAAGCAACACAACGTGTAACGACTCATGTATCAACCATTGTAGAAATCCTTGCATACAACCCAAGCCATAGCCACTAGGGCATCGATAACCATCTAACTCAACATAAACCAGCATCCAAGACACACAAACGCAATGCAAATCGAGCATGCCATGCCACAAGATCAATACACCAAGGTAGTACCACGATACATGCATACAACGCAATCAATCGCAATGAAACCACAACAAAGCCACTAGGGCACATAAGAGGGAGAAGAATGGCGTCGTCATCATTACCGTTACTCGAGAGTATCGTCAATGACAAAGGGAATCGATGTCGGGTTGCCCAAATTAGTACACCAGAACGTAGAGGAGAACGAGAGGAATGATTACTAAGAAGAAACTAAGGCGAGATTCTCAATGGAATGAGAGTTATGCCGAGTTTTATGAGGGAGAAGATGAGAGGTTAGGGTTTGGGAAAATGGTTACTGTAAACTGTTACCTGGAAGAAATGAGAGTGAAGTAGGGTAAATAAGGGTAAATACCATGACCCGATTATAAAATGAATCCCGTAACCAAACCCGAACCCAAATGACTCGTTTTATAATGAAATCCCGAATTTGACCGAAAATGGTTCAAAATGTAATACGACTCAAGTATAAATCTCAAAAGCCAAAAGTGTATAAAAGTCCCGAAAACACAGGGTGTTACATCTGCAACAATCATTAGCCTTAGAACCAATATCGAGACACGACTCACGCATACTAGACTTCGAGAGATGACTCATGGACTTATTTTAAAATGCCCGGGATGTCGATTTTGAAAGTCGTATTTTGGATTGGTCCAATGCGGGGAGATGCCGTTTGGGCAAAGGAAGTTTTGAAAGCTCCCAAGGATACTATTCCCGGGTTCGAGTTTTGAAGGGGTTCGATAAGAAGATTTGGCGACATAACATCCGAGTTGTTGAGATTGAAAGCCCCCGAGAATGTTGTATTTATTCCCAGGTTTTGGTTTGAAAAGTTTGAAAGTTTTGATAAAGAGTTCGGCGACTCGTTGTTTTTTGATTATTTTGAAAATCATTTTATTTCAGAATCGAAAAAGAATGATTGAAAACTTTGAATATTAGATATTCGGTTTGAAATTGATTTTTCAAAATCAACGATTGAATCATCGATAATGTTGACTCGTGAGAATCGAGGATTATATTGAGAATAATAAATGATATTTGGGAGTCGAAAATTACATTCGAAAAGATATTGAATTTTGAAAATTATTTGACATTCGATGATCGAGAATTATATTGAGAATAACGTCGATTTCCGAGGGTAAAAAAGTTAAAGTTTGAAAATTGTATTGACATTCAAAACCAAGCATTATATTGAAAATAATGTCGAATCTTGATGGTCAAAAATTAAAATTTGAAAATTTGTATCGACGTTCGGGAATCGAGAATTATATTGAAAATAATGTCGAATCTCGATGGTCAAAAGGTTAAAGTTTGTAAATGAAATCGAGGTTTGAAAACTATGTCGACTTTCGGAATCGAGCATCATATTGAAAATAATGTCGATATTCGATGGTCGAAAGGTTAAGTTTGAAATTGAAATTGACTATCGATAATCGAAGATTATATTGAAAATAAAACCAAATTTCGAGTTTTGACATACGATGTGAAATCAATACTCGATAATCCCAGATTATATTGAAAATAAAATCGATTTTCGAGAGTCAGAGATTATAATTGAAATGAATTTGAGCTTTGAAAATCAAATGTTATATAAATTTAATTTTTGAGCGTTTGAAATTATATTTGAAAAGCAAATTGAAAATTGAAATTAGAAAAGGGAAATTGATTTGAAAAGTCGATAGTAACGAGAGGGAAAGTCACATAGCACATAATCACTTTATTACAACGAGCAATAATCAGGTGTATGCAATGCTGACATGGGATTTGGGTTTAAGGGATTTTGAGGTACAACTTCGGGCCGTCTCCTCGCGCTTTGGTCGGGTAGTCCATACATCCTCGTAATGTACGAGAACTTAAGGGCCCTAGGGCGGTCGGATATTGCCTTTTACGGTAAAACCGTGAAGAGGTTGAGGATGGGGCTACTCCGAATGGAACTACTAATGTAGTAATCCCATTTGGACCACTCCTCATTGGTTAGGGCTTTTTTGAATCATGAATAGAGGCTCCATTAATGTAATGGCTCTATTGAGATTCGACTCGATTTGAATGGCTAGAGCAATATTCGACAACTATTTTTGAGTGTTCGAGTTTCACCTCTTAGTTTTTAGAAAATAAAAAAAAGTTTTATTTTTTAAAAACTAAATTTCCCCAGTGGAGTCGCCAGCTGTAGATACCGGAAATCTACCCTTGGAAAACCGAGTTGGAAGGATTTTAAAAGGGGTTTGAAAAAGGGATTGAAAATTGAAATAGAAATGGAGTCGCCACCAAATATTAAAAGGCATTTGGAACCCATCGATATGTCTCGATTTCAATGGATATCGAGACTCGAAATCCTTAGAAATTAGGCATGTCGATACCCCCTCTTTCTAAGGCTATGAAACCAAAGACCGAGTTCGGGGTGAGGGTACCTCTTAAGAAGAAAATCATTTGTTTTAGAAAATCACCTAAGAAGGCCTACGGAAACCCTAGCCGCTACTAACTCGAAAAACAGTGTGAGATCAAATGTTGATAAAGCCATTCAACAAATGCGGTGAAAATCAAGATGAAAGCAGTAAAAACAGAGAATTTCAGAAGAAATAGGGCACTGGCGATTAAGAATATAATCGCCAGAGCTCTAGCGACTAAATACTTAGTCGCCAGATGCTCTGTTTTTCCCAAAACTCAAGCAATGTCGCATGCATGTCTTTTAAGCTAATGTCAATAGTTGTTAAAGTCGTTTTGCATGCATTTCTAAGTCATGAAAGAATAGAAACAACATAATACAAGAAGTTGATAAATCACACTCAGGTTATACAAGGTTAACGATATAAACGAACGTCGATAAGAGTGTCGAACTCATGTTATAATTGATAAATGCATAATAAGCATGATGCGCGATGCAAGTTTGAATTATAGTTTGTCGATTTTAAGTGTGCCTCTTGATGCAACCATCGACGGGGGTGGATAACATATCCATTTTGTCATGTTCTTATGAAGAACAAGGCGTGTCGATATTTAGAACGATTACGAATGATCGTTAAAGGTCTAGAGATGCATGAGAAAGAGGGTCAAAACCCGAGAAGGCACTGCCTTAGGAGGGAGATTGAGTTTGAGAGGTTATACCTTGGCTTGGAATGGAAATGGCGAGTGGAAATGGAAGGGACGATGGCTAGAACTTTGAACATATGATGATAATGACGATAATAGTAGTAATATGTGAATATTATATGAATAAGATGTGAAATAAGATGTGTAATATGATCTAATATGTGATAATATGATGATAATAATGATAATATGATGATAATATGATGATAATAATGTGTAATATGGTGTAATATGTGAAGTATTATGTGTGAAAAGCTCTCGACATTTCCCTAAAAAGCTCTCAAATACTCTCGGCCATTCCCCAACTCTGAATGAAATGAAGCCCGGAACTTTCCTTAAATAGACAGACTCTGGCAATTAAGAAAGTAATCGCCAGAGGTTTGACGATTCTTGCAGTAATTGCCAGATGGTCTGGCGATTAGTTTCTTAATCGCCAGACGGTTTTGCTCGTGTTTTGTGCTTTGGATGTGGTTTGAACGTGGGTTATGCGTAGTTTTGAGGGGAGTTATGCACGAGGGAGGTTGGATGAGTGATGGGTAGTGGGTTAATTAGGGTTTAGGCTAGGGTTAGGGTTTAGGTTTAGGGTTTAGATTTGAGTTTTGAGGAACGATTCTCGAGGGTCGAGAATGGGGCCTCGGGATTGATTTTTGGATTGAACCTTCATTATATGCCATTTTGACACGAAACGTCGAGCTAAGATCAACCGTGAGGTTGGATTTTGAATCCGGAGCTCCAAAAATATGGCAATGGGTAGGTTTTAGGTTGCTCGGGGCTCGGAATTGGGCTGTTTTGGTTGTTTTTGGCTTTTGGGTTTAGTTATGGATTTTTTAGTGTTTAATGAGGTATGTGGGCTCTCGATATCTCCTGTGGGCTTGGTTACCAATACGGAATGTACCAAAATCAATCAAAATGCTCGTCATATGCAATATATCGATTATTTATGAGTTCAACTTTCATCATTTAACGTCGTTACGATAAACCAAGTTAAGTCCATTTCATAATCGGGTTTAAAATGGGAGATACAGATATGGGTATTTACAGAGCCCCTAGTTTGACTGAGTCTTGGACGAGACGAAAGTCAAATTAATGATGGAACTTCGGACCATGGCAGTCTCAAGAACCATCGCGGCGCAGGACCGAGCCTATTGCAGATCGAGTGCGGGACGGGTTGCATTTTTTTATAGAGGCATGCCTGCCCAAAAGGCAATTTAAAAAGGTCGCCGGAAAAGGTTTAAGAAGGCGGTTTAAAAAGGTCGCCGAGAAGAGTTTTAAATCGGCTTTGTAATTGTCGCCAAAAAAGAGTTTAAATAGGCTTTGTAATTGTCGCCAAAAAAAGAGTTTAAATGGGCTTTGTAATTGTCGCCGAAAGTTTTTGGTTCGAGTGGGCGGTTTAAAAAGGTCGCCGAAGAGTTTAATTTGGTTGCGCGGTTTAAAAAGGTCGCCGGAAAAGTTTGAGAAGGCGGTTTAAAAAAAAGGTCGCCATAAAAGCTTGAGAAGGCGGTTTAAAAAAAAGGTCGCCGGAAAAGTTTGAGAAGGCGGTTTAAAAAGGTCGCCGGAAATAATTTTGGGTCCGAGTGGGCGGTTTTAACTGTCGCCGAAAAAAAGTTTAAATGGGCTTTGTAATTGTCGTAAAAAAAAAAAAAAGAGTTTAAATGGATTTTGTAATTGTCGCCGAAAAGAGTTTAAATGGGCGGTTTAAAAAGGTCGCCGAAAAGAGTTTAAATGTCGAAATTTATTAAGGAAAGGATATCGAAAAAGTTTTGATGTTCGAAAATGATATTTGAGATTGATGTTTGAGGTGGTTGCCAAATCGAAATCGAAAGAGTTTTGGATTTAATTTAAAAATATGCCCCTGAGTTTAATTCTGAAAAGGTGAAAGTAGGTTCCCCAAGTTGAGTTTTGAGGAATTGAACTTTTGAGAACTTGGGATTTCAAAGTGAGCCCCCAGGCTGATTTTTGAGGATTTGAACTTTTGAGAACTTGGGATTTCAAAGTGAGCCCCCCGCAGGTTGAATTTTGAGGATTTGAACTTTTGAGAACTTGGAATTTCAAAGTGAGCCCCAGGATGAATTTTGAGAGTTATGATTATACCTTTGTGTTTTGAAAGATCGGGTTTTAAAATGTGCCCCCGAGTTGAATTTTGAAAAATTTAACTTGGGATGGGAATCTAAACTTTAAATTATGCCCCCGAGTTGAATTTTGAAAAATTTAACTTGAGATTTTGAGAAGTGGTTGAGTTTGAAAATGGATGCAAAAATGCTTGAAGTTTGGGTAAGATGTTGACACAAATTTGAGTTTGAAAAAGACATGGTAGCCCTGAGTCGACTTTGGAAAACGAAGTATGCGTGACTCGTACTCAACAATAGTCGAAATGCTAACAATCGCTATGTGCTTCGAAACGAAAGACGTCACCCATTGAGGGTGGGTACATTTGGGCTAAGTTTGGAGTGAGGTCACATTTGGTTGGTTTGATAAGGTTGGTTTGATATGGTTGGTTTGTGATTGTTGGGTTTTATCGAAGCCAGGGCTGCCGGGTATTTGGTTCGATGAACGAGGGTAGATGGTTGATGAAGGAGAAACTGGGGTCAGGGTCCTCAAGTGGATCGTCGTGGTAGAGCTCAAGTGTTGCTGCGCCGGAGGACTTGATATCGGCATAACCTGCATTTAATCGCTTTAATAAAGGAACCAGCTCGCTTTAAGAATTGAAACCTGTTTGCGTGGATGTCCTCGACCTTTTTAAGCTTTGGACGGGATAATGTGTTTGAAGATGTCCTCGACCTTTTTAAGCTTTGGACGGGATAATTTGTTTTGAAGATATCCTCGACCTTTTTAAGCTTTGGACGGGATAATGTGTTTTGAAGATGTCCTCGACCTTTTTAAGCTTTGGACGGGATAATTTATTTTGAAGATGTCCTCGACCTTTTTAAGCTTTGGACGGGATAATATGTTTTGAAGATGTCCTCGACCTTTTTAAGCTTTGGACGGGATAATGTGTTTTGAAGATGTCCTCGACCTTTTTAAGCTTTGGACGTGATAATGTGTTAATTTTGATATGGATGCCCTCGACCTTTTTAAGCTTTGGACTTGGAAATTTTTGATTTTGATATGGATGCCCTCGACCTTTTTAAGCTTTGGGCTAAGATATCGTTTTTGTGTTGAATGTTGATGCACTCGACCTTTTTAAACTTTGGGCGTTTGAGAGATTTTTGTGTTGAATGTCGTTTTTGTGTTAAAATTCGATGCCCTCGACCTTTTTAAGCTTTGGGTGTTTGTGAGATTTTTGTGTTGAATGTCGGTTGAGCTTTTTTTGAAAGCGGCCTACGTATCCACGGAGCGTGGAATCAAACCGAGACGTAGTTCGAGAATGATAATTCGGATTTGACACATTACATTGATACATTGCTTTTGATTTATGTTAACTGAATAAGTCATGGATCGTTGATTGAATTCGGGATTGGATCGTCTTTTGGACTTTACATTTGTCACCTGTCTTGGATTTGAACTTCTCGCTTGGACCTGGATATTTGTTTAGATTTTGAATCAAGACTTTCTCTTGGTTTGGACTTGAATTCGTCATTTGACTTTGAGCTTGGACTTATCGGAATCTTGAATCTTCATTGCTTGTAATTTGGGCTTTGAACTCGATAATTGCAAGTGGTCTTGTGTCTATCATGCCAACTCTTACCGACAATGTCGTCAGAGGGCAATCCAGGAGCACTCATACTCTTGGTCACAATCACATTCATGATCATTGTGGAGTTTCAATTTAATGGATCCCCTCCAAGAGCATTGGAGTAGTAGACCACGAACAACCACCAAATCCTAAGCTTGATCGTTGTGCGCTTGAACTTGAGATTGAGTCTTGAAACTTGGTTTTATCTTTTTGGATTATGAAAATTAGCAGTGTATCATTGTAATGTGTCATCCGTATCATGGATTTGGAGGGAAGGATTTAAGAAAAGATGAGTGGAACTTGAAATGAGATAGATTGCGAGCGAACTTAAATGTTTCATAACTTGAAAGCGGGAAATCGTCAAAATGAAATAGTTCGACATTGCATGAATTGAAATTAAATAGAGACTCGATGACATGGGAATACTGAACTCAGGTCGACAGTTGACCCGCTCCAAGACTGAACATTAATTGAAAAGGGAAAACTAGACTCGATCTTATCTAGCCCTTGACATGAAGCATGAGTTGGTGTTGATCACCATGGCTCGGCTGGCTTGGGAACTGCACCCGACTCGATCATATCCTGGATTTTGTGCTTGAGACGATAACATTGTTCGGTGTCATGCCCTTTACCCCTATGGTAGAGGCAAAAGGTGTTGGCATCCCACCAAACGGGGCGCTTATCAACGGGCGGGTCGACGATGGGCTTAAGTGGTTGGAGTTGATTCGTACTGTTTAGCCTTTTGAAGGCTTCAGTATAACTCATCTTGATGGCAATAAATTCACGTTTTGCCTTCTTTTTGGGATGTGGTGGATCCTTGGATGGACTGGATAGTATATCCGATATGTTAAAGTTGTCGGGTTCGGCAGTACCTACGACCTGGGTCGTATTTTGAGTAAGGCTCTCTTCGAAGTATCGATCATCAAGTTTTGACAAAATGCCAGATCTAATGCCAGCCTTAATGCTAATACCTGCCGCTGCCAGGTCTCTAAAATTACTGAATTTGTTATACTTCATGATGCCTTGGTATGTATGTTGTAAGCTATTGACGAACCTTGGGATGAGTTTGTTTTTATCGGGACGGTTTAGGATTTGGGAGGATGCTATTCCACCGAGAAAGGTACTTAGTGAATCCTTCGTTTCCTTTATGATCTAGGGCCTCGAGGGTTTCAATGGATGGTTAGGCTTCCGTGCTTATGGGGGTGTTGTTAGTTGTGTTGTTTTTGTCGATTTCGGCTTGGATTAGGGCGGTGATGATTGCCAGACTCTCCTTTTGGCTAGTCACGAAGGTCTCTAGGGTAGTGGCGAGGGTGTCCACTTGGGCTTTCAATTTGTATAGTTCTCCTTGGGTTGACATGGTGGCTTTTGTTGGTGGGTTTGGTGTTGTTGCTAGTGCTTGTTAAGTTGTATGACTTCGACAGCTTCGAAACCTACTGAAACAGCAGTGGAAATACGG
>JAUEKU010173054.1:0-10995 GCA_032274805.1 Gypsophila paniculata
TGAATCCAGCATGACTGGAGAGAGCAAGATCGTGAGCCTGCTACTTCTACGAAGTATTCTTTAACTTTTGTTCTGCTGTAAATAAAAGGAATGATTAATAGTATATATTCTTTTTCTGCAGGTCCATAAGGATAAGAAATCACCCTTCCTTTTGGCTGGTTGTAAAGTAGCCGATGGCTTTGGAAATATGATGGTATGTATTTATTGTGTGTTTCCTCGTTCTATGCTCACTGAAGTTGTTGCATTTATTTATTTTTGTTAAGTAGAGTCTTTCAATGTTGGCCACAAAATTTTCGTGATGAGTCAGCCGCAAATCCCTTTGTGTTGTTAACAAGGAAGTACTTCGTAAGACTCTATACATTAGGCCCCCTTACTCCGCCATTGGCGAAAGCCTTTGAGCAGTGGACTAATGTTGTTGTCGACTCATGAATAATTTCTATGTTATTGCTTTGGCTGTTTTATTCTTATCGTCAGCTATTGTTGTCATTTGTAGGTAACTAGTGTCGGAATTAATACCGAGTGGGGATTGCTCATGGCTAGTATCTCTGAAGACACTGGTGAAGAAACCCCCTTACAGGTACCCTTCTCACCTCTTAGTCTATATTTGTCATTCAAAATAAATATGTTTTAGTAATTCATCAATTACAATAATGTGAATTAGGTTCGGTTGAATGGGGTGGCCACTTTCATAGGCATAGTTGGGCTTTCTGTTGCCGTTGCTGTGCTAATTGTCCTATTGGTCCGGTAAGTGTCACCAACACTATTTCTGTGTACAGGAACATTTTTGGTGTTTCCGATAGAATACTTCTCATTTTAAATTTTGGTCTTTCCAGATACTTTACTGGTCACACAAAGAATGCCGAAGGTGTGGTTGAATTTGTCCGAGGGAAAACAAGTGTTAGTGAAGCCATAGATGGAGTGATAGAAATTTTTACTATTGCAGTAAGTTCGGTTCTTCCAAGTTCTAATGGCTTTACATCTTTTGTTTTTGTTGATCGTGTTCTTGACCGATTTCTGCACGACTTTAGGTCACTATTGTGGTTGTCGCAGTACCTGAAGGACTCCCATTGGCAGTTACCCTAACGTAAGTCTCGTTTATGCTCAGTAACATTTCCAAAACATCTTTTCCTAGATATGTTTGCATACATGCGCTGTTGCTCTTTTCTTCTCCCTTGCTTAAGTATCTATCCCTAAGAGTCCGAGTTTCAAGGTTTTTTTTTTTTTTTTTTGACAGGCTAGCGTACTCTATGCGCAAAATGATGGCAGATAAAGCCCTGGTATGTCGTCTTCTTTTTGCATTATCTGGCTGTAAAAGTTTTGAGAATGCTAATCTGGTCTCTATCAATATAAAACCGAAAATTTGGATTTCTATAATCTTTGGTATATTTGTGAAATCATAGAATTGCGCAGTCGCATACAAGTTTTTAATTAATGTATTATAGTGACATGACATAGCATTGCAGAGTAGTGAAAACTGCACTTCTATAGTTGTTTCAAAAAAAAAAGAAAACTGCACTTCTATAGAATCTTGTTTGAGATAAAATGAACTCTATTTTTGTTATTTTTTGAAGCTCAATTTTCATGGCCGGAATAACCGATTTACGTGTGCAGGTTCGCAGACTTTCAGCTTGTGAAACAATGGGATCTGCAACTACTATTTGCAGCGACAAAACTGGAACACTAACCTTGAATCAGGTGAAGAGAATGTACTTGCCCACTAGTTTGTCTTTTCTTGATCTTGTACATAAGCGTCATTTATGGTTACGCATTGGGGTAGTGGGAAACTGGGAACCCGAGAAAATTTATTGTCCCCTTAAATGATTTGAGCGAGATAATGAGAAAATTGAACAAAAATCATCGAAGTTCTCTAATCATGTAGCCGCTTTGTTCTATAGATGACCGTAGTTGAGGCTTATGCTGGTAAAAAGAAGTTGAACCCACCAGGCGATGTCAGTCAGATGACAGCAGAACACTCTACTCTTGTTATTGAAGGTGTCGCCGTCAATACCACTGGCAGTGTTTTTGTTCCTAAGGTAATTTTATATCTTTGCATACTCAAGAATTTCCTTTTAATTCCTATGTGCTCTTTACTTCAGCCACAGTGTAAATTGTGATGGCTTTTATTAAATATTTTAAAGTACATAGTTGGTCAGATTGTACCGTGAAAGAAAAGCTTTACGTGGTTTTGATCTTGCGTGTCAATCCTCTTGACAGAATGGTGGTGATGCAGAAGTCTCAGGTTCTCCAACTGAAAAGGCCATTTTGTCGTGGGGAGTCGAGGTATCCTTTCATTAGAATCTCAGATTCTGTATCTAGTTCCTTCTCGTCTTCTTTATCTCCTTTTCTTAATTTGTACAAATTCTTTTTGCAGCTCGGCATGAAGTTTGAGGCTGTACGATCAGAAGCCATCACTCTCCATGTTTGCCCTTTCAACTCAGAGAAAAAGAGGGGTGGAGTTGCACTACAGCTGGTAATTTTCTCACAAACTGTGACACCGGCACCTAAAAAATTGACTTAAATTGTTCATTTTCTCCGATTTTAGGGTTGAAAATTTCTAAATCAATCATTTTATATGAAAATGACTTACAAATTTTCAAGCGGACACGATAAACAAATTTTTCGTAGTCTGCCAATGGATTTCATGCTTCGAAGCTTCATGGTGATACACACACACTGATACACCCTTTTTCCTTGTGCAATGCTCCCCTAACTTTTATGTGTACTCTGAAAATTACTGCAGTCCAACTCGGATGTTCATATTCACTGGAAGGGGGCTGCTGAAATGGTGCTTGCGTCATGTACACAATTTCTTGATGCAGATGGTTCTGTGAAGTCCATTGAGGATGAGAAGGTGACAATTACTCCTACTCTGTGACTTTGGAAGTCTCTCATTTATCTGAAGGGTGAATATCATTATACGACTGTGTTCGTCAAGATGTCATCCATTTCAGATTTTATGTTCTAGGTTAATGGTAGGATAGAACAACACTTAGAAGGCTTGAAAAGTGTGGGGAATAATAATATCGTAAACGGCCACATCTTTTTCTTCTATCTGCAGGCATATTTCAGAGATGTCATTAATGATATGGCAGCAAAAAGTTTGCGCTGTGTTGCATTTGCTTATAAACCGTACAACAGAAACGACGTTCCAAACACCAATGAGGAAGACCTAGCACAATGGGTTCTACCTGAAGATAACCTGATATTGATCGCCATTGTTGGTATCAAGGTATTTATAATAATAGACTACGTCGATACAATTACCTAAGATCGACCTGATCATGGAAAATATTTGATAACATGCTTTCTGTTCATGCATAAAGCTAACATATGTAACACTTGTGTAGGATCCCTGTCGGCCTGGTGTAGATGAAGCCGTCAGACTCTGTGCAGCTGCTGGCGTGAAGGTACTTTGTGAATTTTAATGTCGAATGAGTGATCTACTGAATTTATTTCTCTTAGTATATAAATCACGCTTGTGCTATGAGAGATGCAGTTTTTTTATCATTAGTTCATTACCATTTAAGATAACAGTTAACTTAGAAGAGAAATTAACAGGTTCGGATGGTAACTGGAGACAATATTCAGACAGCAAAAGCAATTGCTACAGAATGCGGCATTCTTCCACCAGGTGCTGATACCTCAGAACCCACAGTCATTGAAGGGAAAACATTCCGTGCACTTTCTGAGCAAGAACGAGAGGAAGTTGCCAAGAAAATAACGGTATGTTAAAAGTATTTAATTTCAGAGGCTTCAATCCTTTGTTTGGTATGGGACATTTTCCTGTCAAATCTTTCCAATGTTGGAAGGATTTAAATATTTCATGTTCCAAAGATCGACATTTGTTAGGGAATGTAATGTTCGTGTTTGGTTGCCTACAGGTGATGGGAAGGTCATCTCCAAATGACAAATTGTTGCTTGTGCAAGCTTTACGAAAGGGCGGTGATGTCGTAGCTGTCACTGGTGATGGCACTAATGACGCTCCTGCTCTTCATGAGGTATTTTCTTGGCTCTAAACCAAGATTACACATTAAATACAAGTATATGATTAGCATCATATGTATACTGTAGTGCCTTGGTTCCGTTAATCATCGTTGTTACCTGTACTTTAGGCAGACATTGGTCTTTCCATGGGAATTTCTGGTACAGAAGTTGCAAAAGAAAGCTCAGATATCATCATCTTGGATGATAACTTTGCTTCCGTTGTAAAGGTGCAACTTTCATGTCTTCACTCATTTCTTCGAGTTGTTGAAATTTTCTCTCCTCTGTATTTATAGTATGCACATACTGTCATATGATTTACAGGTTGTGCGATGGGGACGTTCCGTGTATGCGAATATCCAGAAGTTCATTCAGTTTCAGCTGACAGTAAATGTGGCTGCACTTATTATCAATGTCGTTGCTGCTGTTTCATCTGGCAGTATTCCTCTAAATGCAGTGCAGGTAAATAGCTCTTACTGTTTAGCAGTCCTCTTTAGTTTACTCATGTAGTATAGTTCTTTTCTCTAAAGATGTATTCCCTCCCAGCTTCTGTGGGTGAATCTGATCATGGACACCCTTGGCGCGCTCGCATTGGCTACTGAACCACCAACCAACCAGCTGATGCGCAGAGCTCCAGTTGGCCGAAGGTTAGATATGAACCTAATTGTCTCCCCTTCTTTTGAAGTATGATCAAACAGTTCTATACACATTTTCGGGCATGAAGTAATCACTTTCGTTGCTTTGTGTGTCTGTGTTCAGGGAACCTCTTGTGACTAACGTCATGTGGAGGAATCTGATTGTCCAGGTAGAGTTGCTCTCCATCTCATTTTCTGTATACTACCGATAAAATGTACAAATTCAGAAAGTCGCATAACAATTTTCTGCTGGTTTCCGCAGGCTCTATATCAAGTTGCTGTCCTCCTTGTCTTCAACTTCGCTGGTAGCAGCTTCGCCCTTTTGCAAGAAGGCAACTTAGAACACCAGAATAAGTTGAAGAACACTCTAATCTTTAACGCATTTGTTCTTTGCCAAGTAAGTTACATAAACGGCGCAGATTTAAGAAGCTGCTATGTTGAGCTTTGATTGACCCCACTGAAACCATTTTACTTGTAATGGTGCAGATATTCAACGAGTTTAACGCTCGGAAGCCAGAGGAATTGAATGTTTTTAAGGGTGTAACACAAAATCACCTCTTCATTGGTATAATTGCAGTCACAGTTGTGCTTCAGGTTCTTTATTTCTTATGACTTTATCCCTCTTCATTTCCGTCTTCCCTTCGGATTTTGTTAAATATACGTTCTGGTCATGAGAAATAAGCTTCTTTCTTCAACAGATTGTAATCATCGAGTTCCTCGGGAAGTTCACATCAACAGTTAGACTGAACTGGCAGCTATGGCTTCTTTCGGTTGGTGTCGGCTTGTTCAGGTTGGTAAAATTCTAATATAAGCTTTCACAGCAAAACAATTCTTTAGTAAAGTTGAAGACTCCCTATTCCTTAGTTTCCGGATGTGATGGACTAAAGCATATGACTGAATGTGACCACGCTATAGCCGGATAATGTCATCGTTGTAGAAAACTTGCAGACTGGCGGTAATGCATCTGGTGTTCCTCCATGCATTTCTTTCTGATGAAATTCCTCGTGTTTGTTTGAACAGTTGGCCTCTTGCTGTTGTTGGTAAGTTCATACCAGTTCCGAAGACACCCTTGTCCAAAATGTTCAGGAAACCGTTCCAAAGATTCAGAACTGCGCGAAATAATGCTTAAATTTGACATCTTTGGTCGCTTATGGTAAACATCAAAAGATTAAAGGAGCTCTTTGTCATCTGTGTTTTTTTGGAGGAAGAACATCCTTTCAACTATTCTGAGTAGTGACATTTGTACTTAATTTCTGATTTATTTGTAAACAAACTGATGAATTAGTAATACTCCTTCAAACTGTAATTGTAGCTCTATGTAATTAATTTATTTTTATTAATTAATCAACATGTCCTTTAGGTTATTTTTTTTGGTTTTTGACATGGCTTTAATCTAATATCCTAAATATCAAGCATATCGGTCAGTCGGATGTCTATTTTGGTGATTTAGTTTCATGTATCCAACTCGTCATGTCCTCTTTGAAGGAGTGTTGCGTCAATATGTGACACGGCCAATTTTATGCTTTATTGTTTCTTCAACTCTTCCCTTTCTGAGTTGTATTTGTGTCAGACAAGACACTCTAGGATACGGGCGAGATATCGGTGCAGAATCCATAGTGTAACATTTCTCCTAACAGATATAGAAAGGACGACTCGAGAACTAGTTAAATTTCGAGTTGAATATATGAACCCGTACCTTCATATTCTCATTTCAGGGGTCTCCAAGTCTCAAATATGTACAGTACTGTGTCTTGTGTCCTGTGTACCTGAATATTGGTAACACAGAACATCGGCCACAAGTAGAGTTTCTCAGAAGTCCTTTAGATGATAGAAAATGTAAGATGAGCCTCAGCAAAAACAACTTTAATAACAAGCAAGTCTCACTCGCAAAAACAAGCCACAAATTGAATCAAACGGTCAATGTCGAATCACACTGATTTCAACGAGAATGATACTAATATAACTTCAAAAACTATATTACATGTATTTCTAAATAGCTTGTATCGCCTTAACGTTAGCTCAGGCTCAGGCAAGCTGTACTGAATTCAAGTATACTTCCTGCTTACGGAGCAAGCAAATGATTCTAGATGCCGCTAAGGGTCATGTCATCACTCGGCTTTTGCACTTCACCAACATGCGATTCTTCTAAGGATTATCAGCAGAAACAGGAGTATGCAAAGTGGTTTTTCTTGGTGATATAATGAGAGAGAAACTTATCAGCAGAAGCGGAAGAACCTGATATGTCATCAGGAACAAGTATCTGAGTCTTTCCAGAAGAGATGCGCTTCCCAGCGACATTGGCGTAGAACAGACCAGAAATGGCTGGTACAAAAACATCGCTCTCAGAACAGATTTGGAAATCAATCGCCTCTTCTAATGTTGGTGCTTCTAAATCGAGGAATTTATCCTTTTTGTCCGAGGGCATTATCTCTTCCTGCAATGATATGCACATGGCATAAATAAGTCAGTGATGTTCATTTTTCTTTTTTATAGTAGACTGGACTGTTCTAACATTAGACGTCTACAAATAACAAGACTAAACCACTGATTGCACAAGCATGTTGTTTAAGCTTCGAGTTGTATGAGAAACTTGTTGAGCTTCTCTATAATTCCTGACGTGTTAATATCTAGCTGTGACAAGTTTCTCGTATATCGGCAAGTTAAGCGTAGCTCACAAGTAATTATCGTGGTTTGTGCACAAGTACAAGTATAATCAGCTGCACGTAGTACCATGCAGTCGATGTCCTTTTTCCGACATTTGCTAACTCATTCGGAATAGAAGAAACGCCTACCTTTGTGTACGTATTTGGAAAGATCTCCTTCAGTGCACTGAGACTGTTGTTCCATCTGGGTTGAGTCAAATAGATTGTGGTATCCTTACCATATCCAATTTTTCTTAAAAATAGTGCGACGTCATTGGCATCGAAACAACTTTTCAATCCGGAACTACTAGGCTCTTGGCAACCCTTCTTCTCAAGAAGATCAACCCTCAAATCCACTGCGATGAAACGGCCCTCTGACTTCTGGCTCAATGTTCTTAAACGCTCCACCATTGAGTCCACAACTCCACGGACTGCAGGTTGCAACTCCAGTGACCCGAACATTGCCATGCAAGCAACAGAGTTGATCTCGCTTTTATCATTCTTCGTCTTTTCCATATTTACTGACGGGAAGTATGTGGCTAGCCTTAAATTGCCCTTCTTCAAAAACTCTGGCTTAATGTGTTCTGCAATGTAATCTTTGGTAACACGAGCTGGAACCTTCACAACGGCTAGGTTTTTTGCTGATATCGTAGTAGATGGTTCCTTTACTACGCTGACCACCCCGTCCAAGCTTTTGATGAACTTGTTAGCATCATAAACATCTTCAAAGTCCCTGCAAATGAAACGATATAAAGACTTGGTTGTGAGAGATTATTGATCAAAGTCTAAATCGTTTCAACATCAGTCAAATGGGGCAATAACCGCAATATATGGGAGGGAAGGAGAATTACGATTATTTTACAATATATCTTGATTTTAGGTAACACAAATACTGGATAATCATAGATGACTAAGATGAGAATGACGATACAGCTAGACACTGCAATCAGCGTACTGCAGTGCCTCTTGATTTAGGTAAGCAGTGTTAAGTTATGGCAATAAGGTCCTGTTCTTTTGGACTTTTTGGAGCTGAACTAGGCTCAACTGAAGTAATAACAAAACTATCTTCGGAAGAGTCGAGATGAGCTAAAGTGAACTGAAATTAAGTCTAAAAGCACGGGACCTAAAAGGATTAGACGGGCTACATATCTCAGTTTCACGTGACACAAATCATACAAGCCATAGATGACAACGACAACATAGCTAATTAATAGATTGTTCCACCCACCCACTTACCCCTCACTTAAATAAGCAATCAACATATACATTCTGATTAAAGAAGAAAATTTTCAAAATTCAGACGTATGTTGCTTGGACTCAGCTCCAAGAGTGTACATAGTGTCACACACAACTGTTCTATAGTATAATTTTTATGTTTTTTGCCTAAAATGAAATGTCGAGATATTGTGTCAAATGACTATTGTGTCTAAAATTCCAAATATGTGGCGCGTTGAAGTACCATAGCTTTAGACCGTCCACTTGAATGATGCTTTCAGCTCTAAGTGAGTCTAGTGTAAGACCGCATTACATGAAAAGCATCCGTTGTAACCATACAACAATCTTAATTAAGTTTTCGAGTTCAACCCTAGATTGAAGGGTGGATTTAAAATGAGCCCAAAGAACCAAATCCCTGATGTCTAAGATAAGTACAAGCATATGATTGTGTAAACTAGCACCGAATAGATAAAGTTGCATGACATGGTAAAAAGAAGACCGGGAACATAGCAGCGTCAAAGGTTTGATTACTGACCTCTTATCCCCCAGTTTGCTTCCCCTGATGTCAGGAAGTACAAGAGTTGCACCGAGGCTTCTTGCAACTACCACTGCATCAGCAATCTGTATCACAAATAGTTGATAAAGTTGCAGTTTAAAACTCACCCACAAGTCGATACACCCTCCATTTCACTAAAGACGTCTCTTTTAACTTTACTTTCCTCACTAAATAAGTCGAATGACGCTTATTAATTCATGGTTTGATTAGCTACCTGCGAGACATGGTATTCTGGGCCTTCAGTCAAGGAAAAGGTAACATATCCATCAGATTGATCAGATTTTTCTGTAGGAGAGAACATCGAGCATGTCAAGAACAACACGGCACCAAAAAAACAGTTCTTCAAAGGTTCAAATACAAAATCCATGTACGTCGTACAACAATCTTATAGGAAACTAGCTCGTTTAGAAATATTACTTGAGCTCGGCTTTGTCCAACACGGTTTCAGTTCAGGAGCATCATCTGCCCATAATCCACTGACATCAACAGTTTCGTCAATTTGCTCATCAAACTTGGATCCTTCAAATGGGTCTTTCTGAGGTGTTGAAATCTTCACCTACATGATACAAAGTTCAAAGGTGCGGAAAATTTTAAACACTTCATCACTCTTGTGTTTAAACATTGAAGATATAAAGTTGTCAGACAAAGATCTCGGGAAACAGTTCAATCTACACCAAGTCAGATAAAAGAAATGACCAAGCAAAATTGTACAGGAAATATTATACTTTGGTGTGCAGAGACCAAGTCAAACAACAAGCATCAATCAATGGCATAACACAAATTCTTGTTCACGACGGTCTATGCATATGACAAAGTTGTTTAAGGTATAGAAATGCGAGTTCCTATAGCTTCATCGTGCGCGCGCAGTCATCTTATAGCAGTTCAATAAGGATGAATTCAGTACAAATCTAAACCAACTTTTAGAAATCCAATTCAATCAAATAGAACAAGCAAAATTGTTCATTTGTACACAAAAAAGTTCAAATTTGTGCAAAAGTACAAAGTAAAATAGCAGCAAAGATCAATCAACTAGATGTAAATCTCAACAAAATTAACAAAAGTTGAGCAAATCTGTAAAAACAACAACAACAACAACAAAGTCTTAATCTGAAATCAATTAGGGTCGGCTAAAATAAATCATCATTTGGAACCGTCAACAAACAATAATCAAACCAAAACGAAAATGTCAAAAACCTACCTAAGTAAAGGGCATGATCACAGTTCACAACAACACCAACAACAAACATAAATTATTATCTGAAACCGTCCATAAATAGTAATCAAACCAAACCAAACCCAAAAACAAAAAACCAAAACAAACCCATGAAAGCAAATCAAAAACCCAATTGAGTAAAGGACATGATCACAATCAATACAAAAACAAAACATGAATCATCATCTGAAACCGTCCATAAACAACCAAACCAAACCGCACCCAAAACCAAAGCAACCCCATGAAAGCAAGAGTAAAGAACATGATCACAATCACAGCAAAAACAAAACGTGAATATCATCTGAAACCGTCCATAAACAACCAAACCAAACCGAACCCAACCCATAACCAAAAAAATAAAACAAACACAATGAAGTAAGTCAAAAACCCAATTGAGTAAAGGACGTGATCACAACAAAAACAAAACATGAACCATTATCTGAAACCGTCCATAATCAACCAAACCAAACCAAACCCAAAACCAAAACCAAAAAACCAAAACAAACCCATGAAAGCAAATCAAAAACCCAATTGCATAAAGGACATGATCACAATCACAACAACAAAAAAAACATGGACCATTATCTAAAACCGTCCATAAACAACCAAACCACCAAACTGAACCGAACCCAAAACCAAAACAAACCCATGAAAGCAAATAAAAAACCCAATTGAGTAAAGTACATGATCACAATCACAATCACAATCACAACAAAAACAACAAAACATGAACCATTATCTGAAACCGTCCCT
>JAUEKU010173064.1:0-10995 GCA_032274805.1 Gypsophila paniculata
AGGCATCTTTTGCTCCCCTTGCTACATTCTCTTGTGCAGGCTGTGTTATTAGAGAGAATCAATTGGTTTTTAATTAGAGCTTTAATGAGTCATATTTTTTTGGGAATATGCTGGCATTTTAAAATGTTTTTAGCCAAAGTTAGGACTACCACTAAAAATAGCATTTTAAACTTTGTTATTTGCACTACACCTTGAGTGATTCTATAACTTGACGATTGTATCTTGTATGCAATGTTGTCGTGATTAGGATCTACTTACGATTGATGAGATGAATGTAATTGAATCGGTAGGATTGGATAGTAAATTCGTAAGATCCTATGAATTAACTTAAACACATAATTTAGGGTTGAATTATTATAAAAACTTGTAAATTAAGTTCATAATGTTAAATTTATTGTCAATGAATATAATCTCAACGAATTAAAAGTCATGATTCAATTATATTTGAACACGTTTCGTAACATTCAATCAATTTTTTTTAAAATTTTTTATTCCTGATATAGGATCGAATCGTGGGGTCATAAAACCGTATTATGATACTACAGTTGAAAGTTTTGAGAAGAGTTGAATCGTAATATTCTATGAAATTAAGATTCTACCAAAGATCGGAATCGATCATGACTTTTAAGATCGTAGAATCGTAAGATGCTACGATCTAGATCCAGATCCTGATAACTATGATTGTATGTATATAATGGGTTAGTCATGACTAAATGTGAAATGATTATTAAGATTGTGATTGAATAATTCTCGCGACTGTGTTTTATATACTCTTAATATTGTCAAAGTTTGAAAGAAATAGTCGGTTGTATAATCATACAGTGATCTCATTCATTGGAATATTTGTGAGACCTCGAAAGCTATTTATTTGGATCAATCATATTGGATTTATAGTTTGGGTTGGGTTAGGTCATTTATGATTTAGGTTCAATTTCGAATATAATGTTTTAGTATGTATATTTTTTTTTATCATGAGTCACTTCCAATTGAATATTTTTAAATTTGTCGTTTTGAGTCTTGTCAATCAAGTTCTTGTTTACAAACGTACACCTTAGTCTCACTCAAGTTCAAGACTTGGTGAGGCACTACTTACTAAAAAAAGAAAGAATATTTTAATCCTATTTTTTTTTTTGTTTTTTATGTTACATATTAGTTTTTTTATTATTTTTTTTAATTTTATCGTGTACAAAAATATTATGTTCATGGTGTACTACCGAGCTTAATATTTCGTTTTTACCATGACCATATTATAAAAAATCATTAAATTGATCACTTATTTAACCTACTAACTTAACAGTTAGTCCAGCCGATTACTTATTTCCCTATTCATCCACTTATAAATACACTCAAGTACACATGTTAACACTCTCAATTATCCATTAAACCATGAAATTAAGAATCCTGCATAAAGTTTTTTAAAAATTTACAAATTGAACACTATATTTCATGTTGAAAGTATTTTTTAGAATGGATTTTTATGGCTCTCATGTAAGAAGGTGATATGGTGTTTATTGGTAAGAAAATATGTTATAGAAAAGGTTGTATGAGGAAAATAGTTAACACGGAGCTCAAGAATGACTAGTTTGGAAAATGAACTTGAAGTTTAGGGATATATTGCAGATTTTCAAAATCACAGGGGTATAAATTAAAGGTGGAAAACGGGTCATTTTGATCGATTTCGGATCAAAATTATTCGGTTCGATGTCATTTCGATTATCCTTATTTTCGATTTCAATTTAGTTCAGTTCAGGTTAAATTCAGTTGCAGTTCTTAATCGATTTTAACTATTTCGGTTCAATGTGGGTTCGAGTCAGGTTAATATCAAATAAGATGTTATTCGATTCGGGTCTCGTTTCAATCGAAAAAAGTTTAGTGCAATTATATTTAATTTAATAGACATATACTTCTGATTATTTAGAGTCAAAATCTTTTAAACTCAATTTTGGAAAAAAAATTGATTATTTGATCTTGTTGCATCGAATTTAAGCAAATATTGTCAAATTATTTTGAATCAGGTCTCTTTAGTCTGGGTCAAATTGGTTCAGATTCAAAACAGTTCGGTTTCATTCGATTATGGATGTCTTCGATTTATATTAGAATTCGGTTCAGTTTCAATTGGGTTCAAATCGTTTCAAGTTTCAGTTTAAGTTTAAGTTAAGTCTTTCGGTTGTATAGTTGGATGTCGATTCAGTCAATTTCAGTCGATTTTTTGGGTTCGGTTTTATTTTGCCACCTCTAGTCCCAGACAGCGACTTACGCTTAGTCGCTGTCCGGGACAGCGAGAAGGCTGTGACTTGCGAGAGGATCCAATCTTGGGGGGCTGTTGAGACATAGGCTTAGTCACTGTCCCAGACAGCGACTTAGTCATAATTTTTTTTTTAAAGAAAAAGGGAGTAAGTCGCTGTCCCGGAGTGCGACTCAGCACGTAAATTTAAAAAAATGTCAAAACGGATGACGTGGCACTATTCGTTGAAATTTGTTAATAATCGAGTCTAATTAAGATAATAAGCGTAAGTAAAGCACCATTTAAGAAAAAAATCCATAAAGTTTCGTGTCGTGTTCGTGATGACCCACTTACATAAATGGGTCATCAAGCCTCAACCCATACCCGTTAATTGCGTATCAGGTTCGTGTCGGGTTTTCGTGTCATGTCCATATTTGGAAAGTTTAAAAATATTTATTTGATAGAATATTAAAATATTATGGGTTAATATAATAAACAGGTTATTCGTGTCAGATTCGTGTTTAGAGAGCTCAATCCAAACCCAACCCAATTAAATTTCGTGTCGTGTTCGTGTTGACCCACTTACATAAATGGGTAATTAAGTTTCAACCCAAACCCGTTAATTTCGTGTCGAATTCGTGTCGTGTTTTCGGGTCGTGTCATTTTTTGCGGGCTCTAATTGTAAGGAATTACACAAACTTAGATTCTTCACAAAAAAGACTCAAATTTTTCGTATAATTTGATGTAGTACTCCCTCCGTCCCGGTCAATACGTTACTATTTCTATTTTTAGTAAGTTTTTGTATGTAAAAAGTGATTTGCAAGTGCATTGAAAAATCATATTTTATTGTTGTATTATACATCCACTTGCATTTCCTTAATGTTTGTGTAAAAAGTAATAATAACGTATTGACTGGGACCGAGAGAGTACATTAGACGTATGATCCACTTATTGTGATTAAAACACATTTCCTCTGCCTACTTTATTCCACCTTAAACAATGTGTAAAAATATACGTATATATATAATTGATTGAGTGGATGATAAAATAAAAAGATAAATAAATAACCGAAATAGAATACATAAATGTTTTACCACAAGTGTATATTCCCATTGATAATAGAGCCTTGTTGTTCAAACTTGTCACCCTCATGAAGATCACATGAATGAACATGATCAGGAATGATATCAGAGATAGTGTGTGGATAGGGATGTCAGTGGGGCGGGTCAATGTGGGTATCGCACTGCACCCGCCCCAGGTGGGGTGGGGATGGGGGATGGTTTAGTGGGTCATGGGGCGAAAATGGGTACCAAAACTTTCCCCGCCACGGGTGGTGGGGCGGAGGTGGGTTTCACTTAACATCCGCCCCGCCTCACCCGCACCTGCCCCTACCCCGCTCACCTGTACCTGCTTTAATATTAACAAAAATATTTTAAGCATTATTTAGGTAAATTTTAATTAGTTGAGCATAATGCTTCGAATAATATATGTAAGTAACTAATGGACGGCTGTAATCGTTTAATAGATACGTTTAAAATTCAATATGATGGCTACTTTAAGTGAGTAATGTGGGTGATGGGATGGGTTGGTGGAGCTCCGTTGGGTGATGGAGTGGGTTGGTGGAAGTCTGTTGGGTGATGAGACGAGTATAGAATCAAATATTTCCCCGCCAGGCGGGTAGCGGGGGATGGGTGACCATCCGTCGCGGGTGGTGGGGCGGGTGTGGAGACGGGTTTTGATTCGCGAGTGCGGGTACGGGGTACCCTTCCTTTGCCCCCGCCCCGCCCCAATGACATCCCTATGTGGAAGCTTTTGTTGAGTAGGAGGGAGTATTAGGTATTTTAAAGCATACTAGAAATAGAAATTGTTTCGGGTGAAAACTCGCATTAAGCATCCAAACACAAGGTTGAGTAGTAACGTATGTATGATATTTGATCAAGGATGGTGGTGGAGGATTTGACTCGGACTTGGTTCGTTGTCAGCTGTGCCGGATGACTGCGCAAGTAGCAAACCTAGCCCCGAGAGTTGAGATATGACTTATGAGAGACAAGTGTTACCTTACCATGAATAATTATCATGCAAATTCGGCATGCCCCATAAAAATATAAACAAATAGATGAATATTTCCAAAATAGAATATGTCAAAAATTTGATGAATAAGAAGGGAGTAAATATTAAATGTCGTTTTTTAACATATAATAGAGAAAAGTCTATATGGAACTGAAGGAAAGTACTCGAGAGGGGTTTTGGATTGAGTACTTAAAATCTTACAAACTTTTCAAACTAAAATGATAATTAAGATTTTAAACTATGAATCTATTGATTAAATTCAAGGTTTATGAAATCACAATTATAAAGCAAACCTAGCCTCGGGGGTTGAGTCTCACACTTCAAGACCTAGTTCACTATTCTCTTATTAATTGTTTTAGTACGCACTCCAAATTACAAAACAATTAATCACCCAACAATTATTATTTTTTAGTTGTTCTATTTGCTTTCTATAGTTACAAAGAAAACAGAATTGTATCAAACAATTGTTCACTTAAGTAGAATGGATTGGATACGATTCTAGTACTAAAGAGCAAACAAATAACAATCGATTAGTGTAACTCGAAGGCCTTTTTCGAAAATGATTTTGCAAACCCAAAAATCAAATTTCCAATAAAGCGATTTGCAAAATATTAAACTTTGAAAAATGCAAGTCGAAAAGAAGTTTTGCAAATGAAGATTTTGAGTACTATATGTATTGCTCAAAGGATCTTTTCTTATTGAAGCAACTATAGGTCAACTCCTCAATTAGAGCACACTATTTACGCAAGAGGAGTTTGTTTTAGAGTGAAAATCATTTGCTTCCTAAAATAAAGATTTTCTTAACAAAAAATATTTATTAACTTAGTCAAGTTCTTAAGGAATCCTTTTGCTACTAAAACATATTTCCAAAACTGAAAAACTTTACTTCCAATAAGTGATCATAATATAAAATATAATTCCAAATAAGTTTTGCCTATAATTCCAACACATTAACACCATCGAATCTTCTCTTCTTCATCTTTTTTGCCTATAACGTAACCGCAAGTATTACTTATTTTCATCTTCTTGCTTCAATCACGTGCTCATCAACCTACTAACGCACCGCAACTAACATAGCCACCATATCATAGTTAAACAAAATAATTGTCATCGTCAAAATTCAAAGTAATAAGGTCTAGCAAAAATCATTTTAAAAATATTCTAATGTGTTTTTAGTATTGGGGAAAAGACAATATTTCCCAATTCGATTCTAAACAACCCATTTTTTTTACAACACACTACAACAGTTGAACGTTTTGCAACGTCTCGATCCAGTGCAAAATAGTGTCTCTATCTAAATTGCCTTTTTGGCGAAAGTAGTTGTCGAACATGTCACAACTCACAAAGGAATTGAACTCATTTATCAATGGGAACTCTATTGTTACCTCCTTGTAAAAAAAATTTGCGACGACAAAAAATATTGAAAACGCCTACGTCAAAAGAAAAATGTTGAAACTCATTTTTGCTGAAACTCATCTTGTTGTATCCATCCTTATTTAAGTTCATCAATTACCTTAAGGATTTTTTTGTCAGATAGCACCTTAAGTTTAGGTCACTTTGTGACCTATCACCTAACATTTTTTTTTTATGTTTTTTCCACTTTTGTTTTTAAAAAAATTGGAGAACACCACCCACTTGCTAATTCCGGCCAAATTAGTCAACTTTCCGGCCTTGACTTGTTAGAGGCACATGAGTTGTAGTATTTCCCTCCAATTTTGGCGTCATTTTTTCCCTATTTATATTTCCCTCATAGGTTGACTAATAAACCCAATTTTTTTCTTTCTTTTTTTCTCACTTTATTTTCTCCTTATTTTTTTTCTTATTCTCTCCTTAAGATTCTCTATCCTAATTTAGTTCTTTTATTCTCCTAACATAAATGTAAACTTCTTCATCCTCAGCGAGCAACCTTTCGACAGAAATGAAGTGCATTTGTGGCATTCCGGCAATCAAAAAGACATCGTGGACCTTCCAAAAATATTGGAAGAAGGTTTCTCACATGTAAGTACTATGATTCGATATCTATTACGGGATTGAGAATGAAAAAGCTATGTTATCATTGTAATTCAATGGGTTATATACATACAGGAATTTCCTTAATGAGAATTACCAAATCATAGCATATTCCTATATTACGATATTCAATATTATTACGATATTATCTTAATACCCCCCCTTAAGCTGGAGCATGGAGGTCCCGAATGCCCAGCTTGCCGAGAAGATAATTGAATTGAGTGACGCCAATGGCCTTTGTGAAGATGTCTGGAAGCTGTTCGGTCGTAGGTACGTGAACCGTCTTGATCAAGCCTTTAGTAATGGCGTCCTGACCAAAATGACAGTCAATTTCAATGTGCTTTGTACGTTCGTGGAACATCGGATTTTGTGCGAGATAAAGGGCAAACTGGCTATCGCAAAACAGACGCATAGAAGTAGAGAAAGAAACGTCTAGACAATCAAGGAGACCTTTGAGCCATTTTAACTCACAGATAATAGAAGCCATGGAACGATATTCTGCTTTGGCCGACGAACGAGAGACGGTGTGTTGTTTCTTGGTTTTCCATGATACCGGAGAAGTGCCAAGAGAGATGAACCAGCCCGTCACGGAACATCGAGTTAATGGGCAACTAGCCCAATCGGAATCGCACCATCCTGTCACGCTTAAATCACTGTCAGATCGTAATAAAATACCCTGATCCGATCTCCCTTTTATGTAACGCACTACTCGGAGAGCTGCTTCCATGTGTGTCTCACGAGGATGCTGAAGAAATTGTGATAGAATAGGCACAGCGAATGACAGGTCAGGACGTGTGACACCCAAATATACCAAACGACCCACTAGTCTGCAATAACGCTCAGCATCAACAAGAAGGGGACTTGCATCGGTACTTAGTTGGTGGTGTTGCTCAATAGGTGTAGGCGCGGGTTTGTCACCAAGCAACCCAGTTTCGGACATAATGTCAAGGGTGTACTTCCGTTGGCTGAGATATATACCTTCCTAACTCCGGGCCACTTCGAGACCGAAAAAAAACTTTAGCAGACCCAAATCTTTCATATAAAAACAACGACTCAAATATGCTTTAAACAGGTTGAGTGTCGTGTGTGGGTTCCGTGCGCATCGGAAGAGTGACCATATAAGTGCCTGCATCAGGGGGAAAGTGGGCAGGGGCAGAAACAGAGGCTTCATGATCAATAGGAACGTCCGAGGAAGATTCAAGGGATAAGTGGTCTTCGTAGAAGGTTACGTCACAAGAAACGGAACACGTCTCCGTCTCAAGATCATAGACTTTCCATCCTTTTTTATTGTGAGGGTGCCTAAGAAATGTGCATTTTCGGCTCCGGTGTGCAAACTTGTCTCCCTTAGTTTGTTGATTGTGTACAAAACAGAGGCAGCCAAAAACCCGCAGGTTTTCGTAAGATGGAGGTGCACCAAACAGTATTTCATAGGGTGTCCTGTTAGCAAGAAGGGGAGACGGGGTACGATTAATTAAATACGCGGCAGTGAGAATACATTCACCCCAAAATTTCTTAGGAAGGTGTCCTTGGAAGAGTAAAGCTCGAATAACATTTAATATATGTCGATGTTTCGTTCAACGCGCCCATTTTGTTGGGGTGTGCCAAAGCAAGAGGTCTGAAGATGAATTCCATGTTGAAAGAAGTAACCCGTCATATAATTAAATTCACTGCCATTATCACTACGCACAATCTTTACCGTTTTAGTAAACTGCAACTTTACCATCGATAAAAAATTCATAAACATGTCGGTAACCTCAGTCTTGTCAAGCATAAATAGACCCAGACACAGCGAGAGCAGTCATCAACAATAGTCAAGAAATATTTAACGCCATAAGAGGAAGGAATACGGTAAGGTCCCCACAAATCACAGTGTATTAATTCGAAAGTGTCTTTAGCATTATTGTCACTTAAGTTAAAATGAGTACGATGTTGTTTGGCAAGGTGGCACACGTTGCACACCAAGCTATTATTCGAACTACTAGAACAAGCGATAGGAATATGTTGAATCACTTTATAAGACGGGTGTCCAAGCCTACGATGCCACAGAATATGCGCCCCTGTCGTGCCCACTTTATTAACCAATGTGTGCGTGTCTCCGGAGACAAGGAAGTAAAGTCCATCTCGCAACTCACTGACTCCAATCATCCTCCTCGAGGAACGGTCCTGTAGAGAACAAGAGCCTTTAGCAAATTATACAATATAGTCATTTTCAAACGTCAATTGTGAAACTGAGATCAAGCTACAAGTTAATGTAGGAACAAACAGAACATGGTGGAGAGTGATTGCATGATTAACGTGCACCGTCCCCATGACTGTAGCCATGACTTGTTGCCCGTTAGGTAGACCGACGGGTATCATGGGAACGTTAGTATATTCCGAGAAAAGGGACAAGTCACATGTGACATGATTAGACGCACCGGTATCAATAATCCAATTAGGACACATACCAGACAATCGATCAGTGTAGACAGAGTGCATAACGACGGGAAATGCAGTCACCACATTAGCACGAACAGGAGGCCTATCCGTGCGTCCTGAACTCGAGCCCGAGCTTCCGGCACCTATTCCGAGGCCCTTGCGTCGGTGAAGGTCAGCCACAATACGAGGTCTATCACCCCACCAATCAGGAAACCTGTTTTGTTTGATAAAACAAGAATAGAAATCGTGGCCAGAAATAGAGCAATGTGAACAAAATAGTTTACATCGTTCAAGGTTTTCTTTTCCACGCAAAGCTTTCCATTCGGTAGTGGTACGGGACGCCTCAGGGACAGCAAAGACGACCACCTTAGAGACATCGGGGGCAGTCGGAGCCATTTCAAGGATACGTTAAGCTTGCAGAGCGGCGTGGTAGCCACGGTTAAGAGTAGGCAGAGGATCAAGTTTGAATTGTTGGTGACGGAGATTGCCATATAAACTACTATCAAGCCCCATAAAACATTGATGTAACCGTTCATTATCAAGACGATTAATTGCTTGAGTTGCGATGTCACACGTACATTTACCGCATTTGCACGCAAAGGGTGGTTCATTCACCGCAAGAGCATCCCAAAGACTCTTAAGTTTGCCGTAATAGGTAGTAATAGACATACCTTTGGTTTGTTTGCAATTCCCGAGTTCCGTTTTGAGAGAGTGGATCGATGAGCCATCAACGACGGCGAACTGTTCTTTCAAGTCAGACCATAAGGTGGCAGCGTCTTCAACATAAGGCACGCTGTCGAGAATAGTGGGGTCGATGGTGTGTTGAAGCCATTGAACAATGGTGCAGTTAACAACTTCCCATTGCTCAAGCATGAGTTTAGTGGTCGGTTTTGCGATAGAGCCATCACAGAAACCAAACTTGCGCTGGGCTTTAAGAGACATACGAATAGAGCGACTCCAGTCTTCGTAATTGTCACTTCGTAATTTGACTTGGGATATGCTAATACCAGAGACATCGTGAGATCTAAGAAACGGAGAAAAAGGATCAATCGTTTCGGTTTTTTCGGGTTGTCTTTGTTGTTTTGGGTCGGCATCTACACTTTCACCAGACATGGTGAAGAAAGCGACAGAGTTATGAGATACGATTTTTAGGTTTTAATTTTAACTTATCTCGACGGGATTGAGAAGGTAAAAGCTATCTTATCATTGTAATTCAATGGGTTATATACATACATGAATTTCCTTAATGAGAATTACCAAATCATAGCATATTCCTATATTACGATATTATTACGATATTCGATATTATTACGATATTATCTTAATAATATCCGTTCAGAGACGTGTATTCGATTTTTTCAGATGAGTCGATTAAGATAAGACTGATTGGAAAAGAAATTTAATTAAACAGTTGTTGACTTAAAATAGGGGGTTAAAATGTGAGTTATTTCAAGAAAGGCAAATGCTTGATGAACTTGAAGACGAGAAAAAAGTTGTTGAGGTTGTTGCAGAGACTTTGCAATCAACTTGCGCTGAGTTACGTTTTAAAGTATGTAGAACGGCTAAAAAGGGAGAACAAGAAATGCAATTTGACAAAAAACATTATTTTAATTTTCACTGTAGCTTTGTTTTTGTTGCTAATTGCTTATAAAAAACTAGGATGATGGTTTGTCTGATCTTAATTATCTTATCTGTAGCCTTATTTTCGTGTAAGAAGGTTTGGTTCATTTGTAATTTGTTCTGATTTGTAATGTCATTTTCCTTTTGTGAATTTTGTAACTCGATTTTAACTTTGTAATGCGATTTTACAAAATATGCAACCATCACTATCCAAAAGATAACTTCTAAACCTATTTAATACAGCCATTACTACCAAATTACACATCCATCAAAACTATATTAGGATTGGAGGCTGAAGTACAAGGCTAATATGCCACCAAATTCAATATAGGAGCGGAGCTAGCTTGGCAACTCTCTCCACGACCTTGGCTACTTTGTGGACGACCTTGACTAAGTTGAACCTCCTCCTGTGGACGTCATTGCAAAATTAGCTATTAAATCACACAATCAAAATGCAAATGAAATGGCAGGAAAAGTAATACTAATATTGTTACAAGAATATATAAATTCAGCAAAGTACAAGAAATAAAAAAAAATTACAAAAAAAATTAAAGGTTTCGAATTGGGGTGAAATTGGACAATACATTCATCGTCAACTGCTTCGAAATTGGGCTAAATTTGAAAATGAGCAGACGAAGGAAATGAGAAAAGAA
>JAUEKU010173075.1:0-10993 GCA_032274805.1 Gypsophila paniculata
TTAGACTAAAACAATAATTAATCTTTTAAAAAATAATCTATAATTTTACGACATAAATTTGTCCCACATCGTTCTTTTAACAAAAGAGAGTCTAAAGAAATTTATATAAATTTAAATCTTGATCAATGTAAATCATCAATTAAATGACTCGGTTAATGATTAATTAATTATTATGATTTAGCCAAAGAATTTAGTCAATCTTAAACCTTTTAATGATTTTTAGGTAAGTTATTTTAACATTATAATTCATATTGTGAATGATGATAGCATTTTAAAATTTTTACATGAATTAATAATAAATTAACATTTTTTTCAAAAATAACCTATAACATCATAACATATATTTGTCCAACAACGTTGGTATAGAAAATTATAGACATTAAAAAAAATTATCTAAGAAATACATGTACGTGAAAAATATAATCATCAATTCAATTCGTGGCTTTGTACAATTTTTTCTATTAATATTTGTAATCAACATCACAACGTACAGGCTTTAAAACTAGTTTTGATATGAAATTTGAGTATAATAATTTTGGTGACCACATCAAACGTGACTTATATTCACTTATATCCTTTAAGAAGTATTTTGTATTCAATTTGAATCATTTTCATTTGTCCGACTGTCCTCTTCATGTTCTTTGATTTTGTTCCCTCAATGGTCCAGATTTTATTTTGAAATGCTTTAGTGGTCGGTTATTTGATGATGTGAAGAAGAGATAATTAAAAATTGTTATGGCCTGAAATTTAAGGAAATGGAGATGATCCTCATCTCTTTTACTTTATAAGGTTCCGAAATGAAAAATGGAAAGAAAAATAAATACTTGTACTGTATATTTTTAATTAGTATATATAGCTATGTGACAATTTTTTTTACAAAATAATAGATATTTCAAAAAAAAAAAAAAAAAAAAAAAAACTACTCGAACATCTTAAAATTCAAAATAAAAAGTACGGAGTAATTTTTATTTTTTTAGTCATGACAATATATAACAATGAACACTTTTTTTTAGTATTGACCAATAGAATATTTAATAGTCTTAAAACTCAACTAATCATTGCACATGGTGACGACAATAAAGCTCTAAAATCAAATTTAGAGTGTCACAATTTTGGTCACCCAACGAGTTTTGTATGGCTATATACACTTGTTATCACATCATCACATGATATACTTCTTCAAAAAGATGATATCAAATATATATTGTACAAAAGATACAACTAAACTCTTACATTAAAATATAAAGTTTCTACTTTAGTATAATATCGATTTTTCTATCCTATGTCCAAAATACAAATAATCTCCTGCACTCAAATATCAATTTCTTGCACTAATTAAGTATCGTTTTATTATATACCCGCCAGACATAGAATAACATTGTAAAAATAATAAGAGTTTCACGTATTCACTTGTTGGAAATGATAAAAGTGTTTTAATATAATCAACATGCTTTAATTTTTATAAAAAAGTGTGAAATTCTTTTCATTTACACTCCGTTATCCATGTCCATCAGACATATATTGTAAAAATCAATTAAATCCGTATTCTTTTTTAGTATTATAACAATTATATGTTCTCTTCATTTAGTCATATTTAACTTTCCCGTATTAAAAACATCAAATATAATTGTTTGGCTAAAACAATAAAAATCTAACAAAAAAAGGGATCACTCTTTCTATTAAAAAAAAAAGTAACCACATGCATACAAATGGTCCATAAAAAAGGAATAAAGTGACTACACTAATCTTTTATATAATCATTAAACATAATAATTGTCCAAACAATTTTGGTTTAATATATTTATTGATTTTTTCTAAACCTATTTTCTTATAAAAAATTTTAGGATAATTTTATCATGAAACTATAACCTAAAAAATAGTTATGTTTCTTCTCAATTTTACATTTTTTTTTAATTCATTATATAAGCATATATAGTGAATATTCGTGATTAAAATATTGATACATAGTATTATACGAAGTAGTGGTTATTTTGAATTTATAATCATGATCAAGTCAAATTAAAATCTTAACAACAACTTGTGGTGGTTAAGACCGATCTTAGATCAAATACAATCCGGTCCAGTCTTCAATTCTAGGAAAAATAGGTAATTAGTCCTCGGTCCAAACCGATCATATTCAATCTCGGAAAAAACTTCAAAAACACTCTTAACTGGTCCGATATGAGTTTGAACCAAACTTAATGGATTTGGACCGGACCTAATGGACTTAGATCCGATTTGGTCCGAATTTCCTTTCAACCGATCCCGCATTCGGCTTCCAGTTTTTAGAGGGATCCGAATAAGAATTTAACCCATCCGATCCGATCCGTATATTTACCTACAAACACCCCTAAATTGGACGGAACCTAATGGATTGAGATCCGATCCGATCCGATCCGATCTCCTAGTTTAGTTTTTAAAGGACCTGATATACGAATGTGACTCGCCTAATCTGAATTTAAACTTACAAACGCCCCTAAGTAATCAATAATCATCCACCGTCATAGACCATACAACGGTCTCGTTCGAGAGTTGGCAAACTCACACATTAACATATCAACCTTTCTCGAGTGGTCTTCGTCTCACACACTCATTCTCAGCTCACACAAGCAAACTCCTCTCTTGCGCATCACTCAGATTCTTAATTTAATTTCCTCACTCTCTTTCTCTCTCTCTTCTCCTCAAATTTTCCCCCAAATTTTCATCATCATCATCATCAATTTCATCACTCTCTATTCAAAAATATCTTAATTATAGTTGTGATTAACATTATTATTGTTGTTGTTAATTATTAATTAATAATTAGTTGATTTAATTGTAAAATTTGAAGTGAATCGACGATTGACTTTGCGTAGACTGACACTAGAACTAATCTTTCATCAAATTTCGTGATTTCAGTTCAATTTTGTCAGCTGAAGCTTGGAATTCAGCTGAAATTAGGTTCGATTTCGAGTAATTCTTCATGTATTTGATACTTTGATTGAGGAACTGGTGAAAAATCATTGAATTCGGCGATTTTTTTCTTTTTTTTTTGGAAGAAATTGATGTATGGAGTATGGAAGAGTTTGATTGTTTCGAAAATGGCTGAGAAAATCGAGTTTTCGTAATTAAAAAAGCTTTTGTTTATAGTTTCGATTTCGTAGTGATTATTAGTTAAGGAGAAGATATGGATAGGATGACTTCAGATCTTAATCGCGCCAATGGAACCGTTGAAAGAGATACTGAGCAGGTAATTTGTGTGTTTTTACGTTTGCGTTTGAGTAAAACTCGTATGTGAAAGAACAATTTCGTATATATTTTGTGTGCTTTCGAGCTGTTTGTGGCGAATTTGATTGTTATGCTACACATCAGATGTTTTTTTTCGTTTCGTTCTGTTGTGATGTTGATGTTGATTGTTGATTGTTGATCAGGTGTTTGTTTTGAAAGGCTCGACGATTTGTTAGTTAGTACTCTGTAGTTAGGAGTGTCGTTGCCGTACTGGATGTTTTGGAGCATGCTTTAGGGTTTAGAGTTAAGAACATGATGATTTGTGTCTCGAAGTAACGATTATATGTTGATTGTTGTGTTACACGAGATTTCATTTTCATGTTGTTTTGATGTTGATTGTTGATCGTTGATCATATGTTTATATTGGAAGGCTTGACGATCTGTTAGTTAGTAATGAGTAGTGTCGTTGTCGTACTGGATGTTTTGGAGCATGTTTTAGGGTTTAGAGTTGAGAACGTGATAATTTGTATCTCAAATTAGCACTAAATTTACCTAAGAACAAGATTAGTTGAGTTGCTGTGATTAACAGAATTAAGTAGATTGCAGTTGGCTTATCTTTTTAAGTTTTGTTGTTTTGCGTCCGAATGATTAGGTAGACGAGGAAGCTTGACTGTCGTCAGTGATAGCTGTTTCGGAATAATTGAGAGACGATGTACTCGAACTGATGGATCTCTTTACAAAGTGTTTTTGAGGCTTAGGAATCAATGGTTAGGGGGTGTCCTAGCCTACATAGACCGCTCTTTTTTAGTTACTTGAATGGAGACTAGCTTACATGAGAATAAGTGCATTTGCTTTTCACAATGAAGAGGTGTAGAAGTCTAGATATGCTAGTATGGTCTATGGAAATGACTCGATGTTACTTTAAAACGTGAAACATTTGGTAGATCCTTATAGAGGAGAGCGTAATTTCTTTGTCGATAACAAAGTCATGATTTAGTGAAAGCCATGTGTGTATAGCCAAGACCCTCAAGCATTCCGATTCTCGTAAATGATCATCTCATTCCCAATAAGAATTTGACGCCTCTTATGTCAGATCCCTCATTCTTCACATGCGTACCGGGTCAGTGTAACATATAATCAAGTCTTAGGAGAGAAAACTAACTAGATGTGTGGAACTGGAAGTATGAAATCCTCCTACTTCAGAGGTTGACTAAAATTTGATTGATTCAGCATCAGATATTGTGGTTGTCAAGCAACGGTTCGAGTATAGTTTATGCACCTGCAAGGCTGCAAGGCATATACTCTAATGATGATGCATCTTTTTTATTCAGATTTCTGGAATATTCTGTGAGGTACTGGCACAGGTGCCTAATATGAGGCAAGCTGGTAATTAAATAAAAAGTCTCTTGTAATAAAGGGATTGAATTCAGTGTTAGGGCCGTCTGAGGGTGTTGAATTATTGACCTCATTTATCGTTTACCATGACTCACATAAACAGATTCATCTTAGTCGTTTATGCGGGATTAGGGCTAGTGCATATGCCATTCTCAATGTTATAGTCTCGCTTATATAGGATCATTCCCTACCTCCCTAGTCCCTACGACATGGTATTGATCATGGGCCGCGTCACCGCATCACAACCCCGACTGGATTCTGAGATAGTATTAGCTACAGTTATAGCACATCGGTCAGGCTCCGGCGATCAATTTTGTGATGAAGACCAATACTTGATACTATGCCCTATGGACCTGTGGTGCATGTACAACATTATTATCATATATGAAACTACAATTAATACATAGAGAGTGGAGTCATCCTCATCAAATCTTGCATAAAAGTACAAAACACACTTAGTCCGAGTGAAATACACAATGGGATCCATGGATAATTTGAATTTGACCGTCTGCAGATTATGAATGCAAGTATTTTTATTATCCTTATGCTGTTATGTATACAGTATAATGAGCTGGATTGTTGTTTTTCCTCATCAGGCAATCACTGCACTTAAGAAAGGTGCGTATCTGCTTAAGTATGGAAGACGAGGAAAGCCCAAGTTCTGTCCATTCCGGCTGTCCAATGTGAGCTCTTTTACCTATATAATGTATCAAATGTTTAGATTAAAATATGTCTGTCAGTGAGTTTATTATAGGCTCGGCAAATACCAAGTTACCGAAATCTTGAAGAAAACATGTTTCTGTTATCATAGCAATGGAATTTTAAACAAAATTGTGAAAAAGTCAAAATGGAACATCATGCATCTAACGTTTCTTTGATTTAGATGGTGTGCTCAATTAAATTAAGGAGAGGATTATTACATGTATAGCGTATGCATTGATGTAATTATTTGTAGTATACTCTAGAGTAAGCCGGTAAAGTGGATGTGTAATTTTAGTGGACTTTGACTTGTGTTGTAGTAGATAGATGAGGCCATAACAAAATTTCATGTGACTTTTTCCACTTAAAATCGCTTGAGTGAGATAGTGTACTAAGATTCCTAGGCTGAAGCTATGTTTGGCTGTGCTTGTAATGCTGTGAAATACTTGTTTGATGTTTTTAATAACTATAATCTCACTTGCAGGACGAGTCTATTTTGATATGGTTCTCAGGGAAAGAGGAGAAGCACTTGAAGCTAAACCACGTTTCCAGAATCATATCCGGCCAGCGAACGGTGTGTCCTCTTATCAATATGATATTCTTGCTCATGGTACTACATTTTGAAATGTAACATGTCTATGTAGATCCGTGAAAATTTTTATGACCTCTTGGAGTTGACTTTGTTTCATACTAATCTATTTGCTCCCTACTTCATGATGAAAACTAAGTTGCAGTGTGTAACCGTAATAAGATTTGATTATATCTGCTTTCCGTTTTTGCTTCAATATGTACTAATCCATTTGATTTTTTATTTCGAATTCAGCCAATTTTCCAACGGTATCCTCGACCTGAGAAAGAGTACCAGTCATTTTCGCTCATATATAATGATAGATCATTGGATTTGGTGAGATTCTGTGTAACCTTATTATGAAGGAATTGTCAACACTCCACTGTTTTGTCATTTCCAATTCGTTTCTTAAATAATTTTCATGGAGTATAATTTTAATTCCAGATATGCAAGGACAAAGATGAAGCTGAAGTATGGTTTAGTGGTCTCAAAACATTAATTTCGAGGAGCCACCAAAGGAAATGGAGATCAGAGTCAAGAAGTGATGGCACTCCATCTGAAGCAAATAGTCCGCGGACATATACACGAAGAAGCTCCCCTTTGCACTCTCCATTTGCAAGTGGCGACAGTTTGCAAAAGGTATATCCATATTAAAAGCAAGAAAAAGAACTCGAAAAAGTTATTTTGTTTACCAGGACATCTGGCAAGTTTTTAATTAGTCGTATTTATATTCAGGATAGCAGTGACCACCTTCGTCTGCATAGTCCATATGATAGCCCGCCAAAAAATGCTTTGGACAAGGTATTCTCTGATGTGATGTTCACGGCGCCTTCAAAGGGGTTTTTTCCATCAGATCCCGCTTCTGGGTCTGTCCACTCTTTGTCATCAGGATCAGATAGTGTATATAGTCACATGAAGGGCATGTCTAATGATACGTTTAGAATGAGTCTGTCAAGTGTAGTTAGCTCATCAAGTCAAGGCTCTGGGCATGATGATGGGGATGCTCTGGGTGATGTTTTCATTTGGGGAGAAGGTACAGGTGATGGAGTTCTTGGTGGTGGAGCAAATAGAGTACGAAGTTGTTTTGGTGTCAAGATGGATTCTTTCTTACCTAAAGCCTTAGAATCAGCTGTAGTGCTTGATGTTCAGAACATAGCTTGTGGTGGACAACATGCAACTTTGGTTACCAAACAAGGAGAAATTTTCTCATGGGGTGAGGAATCAAGTGGTAGGCTGGGGCATGGAGTAGATGCTGACGTGTCGCATCCAAAGCTCATAGATGCTCTAAGCAATGCCAATATCGAGCTTGTAGCATGTGGCGAGCATCATACTTGTGCTGTAACTCTTTCCGGTGAATTGTACACTTGGGGTGAAGGTGGTCTTCTTGGGCATGGGAACGAAGTGAGTCACTGGGTACCTAAAAGGGTGAATGGTCCATTGGAAGGCATACACGTTTCGTATATTTCTTGTGGACCCTGGCACACAGCTGTTGTGACTTCTGCTGGACAATTATTTACCTTTGGTGATGGTACATTTGGTGTTTTAGGTCATGGGGACCGTAAAAGTATTTCCATGCCGAGAGAAGTAGAGTCCCTCAAGGGTCTTCGTACAGTTCGGGCTGCTTGTGGTGTCTGGCATACTGCTGCCGTTGTGGAAGTTATGGTTGGAAATCCAGGGTCCAGCAATTGCTCTTCAGGGAAGCTGTTCACTTGGGGAGATGGGGATAAAGGTCGACTTGGACATGGTGACAAAGAGGCAAAACTTGTGCCGACATGTGTTGCTGCTCTGGTTGAGCCTAGTTTTTGTCAGGTAGCCTGTGGACATAGCATAACAGTTGCCCTTACAACTTCAGGTCATGTTTACACGATGGGTAGTCCCGCTAATGGGCAGCTGGGGAATCCGCAAAGTGATGGGAAGCACCCTAAACGAGTAGAGGGAAAGCTTTTCAGGAGTTTTGTGGAGGAGATAGCCTGTGGTGCTTCTCATGTTGCTGTTTTAACCTCAAGAACAGAAGTCTACACTTGGGGTAAGGGTGCCAACGGACGATTGGGTCATGGAAATTCAGAAGATAAGAATACTCCGACATTGGTAGAGGCTTTAAAGGACAAACAAGTTAGAAGTGTTGCTTGTGGCACAAACTTCACTGCTGCTATCTGCCTGCATAAGTGGGTTTCGGGTGTTGATCAGTCCATGTGCTCTGGTTGTCGCCTGCCTTTTAACTTCAAAAGAAAACGTCATAACTGTTACAATTGTGGGCTTGTATTTTGTCATTCATGTAGCAGCAAGAAGTCTCTGAAGGCGTCTATGGCACCAAATCCAAACAAACCTTACCGTGTCTGTGATAGTTGCCTCACTAAAGTTAGGAAAGCAATTGAGACAGATGCCTTATCACATTCCTCCGCAAGTAGAAGAGGTACTGTAAATCAGGGGACTGAGCTGGAAAGAGAGGAAAAGTTTGACCCCAGATCCAGGGGTCAGCTAGCTCGATACTCGTCAATGGACTCAATGACCCCAGTTGAAGGTCGGTCCAAGAATAATAAGAAGTACGAATTCAATAGTAGTCGTGTATCACCTGTACCAAATGGAAATTCTCAATGGGGAGCTAATATAACGAAGTCTTTCAATCCTGTATTTGGGTCTTCCAAGAAATTTTTCTCTGCATCAGTACCTGGATCAAGAATAGTGTCTCGAGCGACATCACCAATTTCAAGACGTCCCAGTCCTCCTCGCTCAACCACTCCTACACCAACACTCTCTGGACTAATGTCCCCGTTAGTGACCGTGGATGATGCCAAGATGACTAACAATGGCCTGAGCCAAGAAGTTACCTCGTTGAGAGCTCAGGTAAGGAGCTCCTTTACTTCTACATCTGATACTAGTACCACTGCACTGGTGCTTGATATATTGCTTTGCCTTTGTTTTTTTCCCCCAAATTTATACTCGTAATAGTTTAAAAAAGTATCTACGTCGAACTTAAGAAAAGATGGTGTCGGAGAGGCTAGATAGGAGGTAAAGAATGCACGTAGAAAATGGAGTCTGACTTTATCGAGTTTGGAATTTGTTAGGTCTTGATAGTTCGTCCCATGAAAATGAGAAAGAGAGAAGAGAGAGTATGGTGTAGGAGTAGTGTGCTGAACAAAATGTTGGTTCATTGAACTGGACTTTCATGATTAAGAACGGGTTTCATGGGCGTTTCTTTTTCATAGGGAAAAATCGGATGAAAAAGTTTGGGTCATGGTTGTCGATGGTCATACTTGTATGAACCTCTATTACGCAACATCGGAGTTCATTGATTAATCTTTGAGTAAATAAACACGGTCGTAATTTAGAGTGGTACTGATTTAATAGTCATGATGTTGTAGGTAGAAACTCTAACTCGCAAAACCAAACTTCAAGAAGTTGAATTGGAAAGAACAACAAAACAGCTAAAGGAGGCGATAGCAATAGCTGGTGAAGAGACTGCGAAATGCAAAGCAGCCAAAGAAGTAATCAAGTCACTGACTGCCCAGGTATCGTTTAGATACTTTCAATTCTTGATCTTCGGGAATATAAAATTCCCGTCACTTGTGGCAAATGAAATTCAACTCCGAATAATGTGTAGCCCATATATTGCCAGATTTCTTTTTTTTTGTTTGCTGTAATTAGAACAGCGATTGCACCTACTTATGCTAGATGCATAGTCTGACAAACAATTTGCTCAAAAAAAATTGTTGAAACAGTTGAAAGAGATGGCCGAAAGGCTCCCGGTTGGAGCTACTCAAAACAGCAAATCTCCTCCATTTCCGTCTCTTCCCTCCACTCCTACTTCGGTTAATGTACCGAACGGATCACTTAACCAGACAAATGATCATCTATCTAGTCTCCTAACAGAATCAAGTAGTTTTAATGGACTGGTGCTATCAAACGGGTCGGCTACGCCTAGCAACCGTAGCTCTGCTCAAAGCAGAGCCGGTATTTCAGAAGCAACCAGAAATGGAAACAGAACAAGAGAAGGTGAACCTCGTCCAGAAAACGAGTGGGTGGAGCAGGATGAGCCCGGTGTATATATTACGTTTGTCTCTTTGCCAGGAGGTATCAAGGATCTAAAACGTGTTCGTTTTAGGTAAGCTCTTTTCTTTCCTAATCCTAATCCTTTTAATCCTGTCAACATTTGTGAATACGTATGTCAAATGAAGAGAGCGTCTTCCTATATGTAATGTGTGTTGTAAGAGTATGCTCTCTCTAATGGTTTGAGCATCATGAGAGTGCATATCTAGTATTTAATTACCGCTTAAGGCGGTATTTTTGGCAGCTTACTCATACATTAAATTCCTTAATGCAGTCGTAAAAGGTTCAGTGAAAAACAAGCTGAACAGTGGTGGTCAGAAAACCGTGCAAGAGTATACGAGCATTACAATGTTCGGACAGCTGATAAGTCGAGCGTTGGTGTGGAAAGCGAGGACTTAGCTCATTGATGACCGTGAAATGACTTGCGTTCTATTAAAGTCTTTACACGAGTGGTGAATAGTTGCATTTGCTAAAATCACGAAGTCTTGATTAGATACGATTGCTGTCCTCCTATTCTTTATCTTTTCTTTCGCCCCTCCGGTTTTTAGATTCCACCCACACTCGATTCTTGTAGTTTGATTGTAGTTGCTTCGATTTTACTGTTTCATAATTGTAAGATGTGAGGGTTGAGAGTGAGGATTGTATATCGATTTTAGATTGTTGGCTATTGCCGAAAGCAGTGCCATGTAAATTCTGATTAATTTGGAAGAAAGTTTTAGGGTTTTGAAGAAAGGATGCTGTAACATGTCAATGTAACATATTGATCACGAGTACTAGAGTTGATATTGCGATATACTGTACACGTTAACATTTTTCATAGAAATTGTGTTGTAATCACATACTCCCTCTGTCCCGGTCATTTGTTTACACTTTCCATTTATTGGTGTACAAGTCAATTGTTTACACGTTTTATATTTGGTAACTTTATTTGAATAAAAGACTATTATACCTCTATTTTTACCTACTTTACAACTCATTTGACCCCACCACATACACTCTTTCCTACTTTCAACAATAAAATATGCTTTAATACAAGGGGCAAATTAGACATTTTATCACTTACCTTATTTTTTGTGC
>JAUEKU010173086.1:0-10993 GCA_032274805.1 Gypsophila paniculata
GGATTAATGTAAGAGCTAGAAAATGACACATGGCACTCAAATATTCTTCAAACTCCTTTTTAATATTATTAATAGATTTGTTTTCTTTATTCTTAATGTCAATTTATTACCTAATAATTTAAATTGATATAAACTTAACTTGCATTAAGCTTGCATTCGAGTTATGTGAATTTTAACAAACCTTCATATAACAAAGCTCACAATATGAGGTTTTCTAACTCATATTTTTTGAAAATAAATCAACTTATTACAATTTATAAGAATCTTTATCATTATTTTAAAATTTTTGGAATGATGAAGTACATACTTAAGTTTTATAATTATGTGTGCTTATCATCAGTATCAATATTATAACCTCTCATCATAAATTATTTGTTAAGTAATTCTCCACTTATATATACGACATAAAATCTTTACTTATTAATTTTAGAATATACTCGTAAATATTTGAATGTAAGTGATTAATATTGTTCTCATGATTACGTAAATTTAGTAAATATATTTTGTATAAATTATAGGAACTTGCAATAACCGAGTATTTTTTTCATAAGCTAAAATTAAGGGAACAAGCTCTTTAAACGTTATTCAATGTTGCTGGTATAACTAAAATAAACAATTGAGTATTTGCAATAATCAATTGAGGATTTTTTTCATAAGCTAAAAGTAAGGGAACTATTTCTTTAAGCGATATTCAATGTTATTAGTATAACTAAAATAAATAATAGAGCAAAATAAGATTTTAGCAAAAGTATACTCATCACAAATTTTTTTTTTTTTTTTGAAACATAAACATTTTTATCAACTGTGCATCACATGCATAGGGCTCAACTAGTTATTGTTATAAAGATAAGGTAGTGACAGCTGTGCATTTCTCGAAGTTAATGATCCAACGGATTAACCCACTACGGGTCGGATTTTGACCACTGTTTAGTATTGATCCAATGAAATTACTGTTATTGCAATGATATTTGGAAGTAGATGCATACCAACGATTCAAAAATAAAAAAGTTCACATATTTGAGGAAGTAATAAGCGAGAGATATAGGCATTAACGGTCGTTTGTTTGAGCTTTTTATTGGAGTTGCTTTAATTTGCCTTCTAATACTCTCTCCATTTCATTCATTTAGCCCCACTTCCCTTTTTTGGTAATTTCACTCATTTAGTCCAATTTCCAAATTCATCTACTTTTTCCATTGAAAATTAATTACCAAAATAATTCCACTTTTTCACAACTTTTCATACACACAACTTACATATTATTTGAAAATATCATTATACCCCTACTTTTTTCTCAATTTCTTAAAACCCGTGCCAAATTCCAATGAGGCCTTATGAATGAAATGGAGGGAGTATAATTTAGAGCTTGTAGTCGCTTATGCTATCTTTTTAGCAAAAGCTCAATGAGCAACCCTAAGCATAGATAAGGTTGTCCAAAGTAAACTTGTAAAACTTCATTAATTGTATGATTTTAACGAAATGACTTAACAGTTAATCGAAAAAAGTAATTTCTTAGTCCACTTAAAAGCTATTTTAGAAGATTAATTAATCAATTAGTTATATAACCCAAAAAAGAATCTAGCATTTTGTTGTCCATTAGACTAATAAAGCCTTGATGGCTAAGGAAATTAAAGGAGACTTTGTCTTTCCATGTCCTTAAATCTTAAACATCTCTTATATTAGACTTAATTGTCACCTTTTTTCTCATAAAAGTAGTGAAGTGAGCACATGATCGAAGGTGTCTTCACACTCAAAAAAATTAGTCCCATTATATAGTTTACTTTGGCAGCTAGAACTAAAGTTAAGGAATAGTATTCCTTTCATTTTCTAAAAAGATTAATATACGATCATTTTATTCAAAAGATATGTCATTATTCTCTAAAATGTATTTCAAAGTTAATCGATTATGATTAAAAATTTAAAAATAATTGATTAAATTTATAATAATCCTAATATTCATTTATTTTAGTTATGATGTATATAATCCGTGTCGTATATATATACAACAATAATCTCATAAGAAAATTTATGCATACAATTTTGTGTGAATTAAATCTCTTGGCATAAAAAGTTATAAACCATTTAATTTCAACCAAACTTTTGCATGTTCATGTGACTATATGTGACATTATTATTCCACTCACCATGCAAAGAAAAATAAACAAACAAATCAAAGTGTACCAAAACTAGCAAAGTAGTGTACTAATAAAGTTATGAGTATATGCTTTCACTTAATCAAAATTTATATAAATAAGTCGAAATCTTAGAAGTTAGAAGTCATTACATACACTTTCAATGTAATACAAAGTTACAAATAAACAAAAAAAATGGCAACAACAACATTATTACCAAACCAACAACAACAACAATTTCAAAATGAAGTGCCATACCCACAAGCTGTGCCAAGCAATGCATGGCACAACAACGACAACAACAACAACAACACGAACACGGGATCGATAGGACCGTTCTTTGCGGTCATATCGGTCCTAGCAATTATATCAGTGATATCATGTATAGTGGGCAGGTTTTGGATTGGTAAGGAAGATACCCCTTTAGAGAGTATTAAGAATAGAGGGTCCTGTTGTGGGTGGCTAGGTCGGAAATGTCGTCGGAGTGGCGACTTTGGTGGCGGTGGTGGTGGGAGGAGAGGGGCCGCTGCTGCAGCGGCCCCTCTGCCGGATGAGAGAGGCTACGGTGGTATTTAGGTCCAATATTTCTTATAATTTATAAGTGTGTATGTATGTCCAGTGTAATGGTTTTAAAAGTTGTGGATTAATCAATGTTTGCTTATATTCAATTTTAAAAGAGTTATAAAACATTGAGGTGACTTGTGATTGTTATTGTATGATCTAGTGAATGTATGGAGTTTATTCTAATCCACTTTTTAAGATGGTTGTATAAATTAAGTCGTATGATTATAGATCGAATTTGATTTCAAATTTGGCCCTTATATGACACTGACACATTGAGCTAGCTGGATATTCCACTAATTATATTTTATATCAAAAAATATAAGGGATTGATACTAAAAATGTAGGCATGACACGACAAGAGAGTCCAAAAAATTTGATGTAGGCTAGAGAAAATTAATAAACTGAGTACGAGACACGATATAACTGACCCTGACGACGGCATGTCATGTTGTTATCCCAATTGAACCAAGTGACACTCTATTGAGGGAGGTGAGGTCTTTCTCGGAACAACCCGTAAAAGTCCACACAAAAGGGCACCAATAATGTGTCCCACTAAACACACCACCGACGCGTTTCTTTATCTAACATTTCCAAGCCTCCATTCCCCACTTTATCGCGACAGTCAGACGTGTTATTGTGATTGAGTATGAATCGAGTCATTTTAAAATGAGTCATTTATAAATATTTTCGAATTTAGGTTAAATTGGATTGGGCTACATCATTTTAACTCCCGTGTATTTGGGTTTATACTTATCAAGTTATTTAGACATAATTCTTAATTAAAAGTCATTCACACACATAACGGGTCAACTTAAATAAAACTCTGATTAAGTTGAGTCTGGTTAATTCAAATCAATTTCTCGAATTGGAACAATTTTAACTCGTTTGGTGTCCTCTGTCCCATTTTGTGTCACACTTATCTTAGCGTTTGACACATCATCTGCTCAACATAAATTAGTAATATTTTTATCACTTAAGATTTTACGTGTCAAAAAGAAAAGCAAGAAGAACACACGATGAGACACAAAAATGAGACATATAATCTCAACTCGTTTTAACGACTCTATAACTACCTCACATTTCTTTGCACCCATCTCAAAATAACAACCTCAACAAACTATCTTCCATAACAACCTCAATTCCCTCCTCATTCCTCCACCACCACAATCCCAGTCCCAAATTCCCAACCGAAGATGTTTTAGCCTAGTGGTTAGGACGGAGGTATCGTGCACGACAGGTCCCAGGTTCGAATCCCCTCTCCTGCACTGTCGACTTGGTCTCGTGCCTGGCAATGGAGGGGGACCAAAGGACCCAACTAAAACAAATATTCACCAGGTTCGACATGGACGACGATGGCAGCCTGACCCTCCTAGAGCTAGCAGCATTGCTCCGGTCCCTCGGGCTCAACCCCACAGGGGACCAAATCCACACAATGCTGGCCACCATGGACCGTAACGACAACGGCTCCATCGAATTTGATGAGCTGTACCACGCCCTGTTGCCCCAACTGACAGGCCAGATATCAACCAACCAGGGACATTTGTCTGAGATTTTTAACACGTTTGATCGCGACAGAAACGGTGTCATTACTGCTGCTGAGTTGGCTGGCGCCATGGCGAAGATGGGTCAGCCTTTGAGTTATAAGGAGTTGATGGAGATGATCAGTCGGGCCGATTCTGATGGCGATGGTGTCATCAATTTTCAGGAGTTTGCTACTATTATGGCTCATTCTGCTGCTGATTTTCTTGGGTTGTCGTTGTCGTAGTTGTAGTCGCAGCACCGTCTTTGGGTTTTCGGGTTTGTTTAATTGTTGTAAATTATGTGGTGGTGTTCATTTGATATTGATTTTAGATTTTCAGATCTGGAATGTAGAATGTGCTGGGGAATGTCGAGATCTGATGCGAAATTGGACAACTGATCAGTTTGATTTATCAAAACGAATGTTTTCTTTTCGTGTTTTGTATCTTGATCGTCAAACTTGAAAGACGGTAGAGTGTAACATTCAAATCACAATAACAACATTCTGTAAACTTTCTGGTCACGATCATGGTATTAACTAAGTCTGTGCACAATATTGCGAGTTCTGCGACCACTTAATGTACAAGGAAGGATGTCGCAGTCACGCATATGAGTTGCGTTTGGTCATATTTACGACAAAAACGATTGAGATTAGGCAGAGTAAATGGAAGTGACACTTACATTAGTTGATAGTTGACTGGAGGGAGTTGCTCCGTTACATGCTACGACATATTATTAATGGTGTAAATTGATCATTCATCTGCATATAATGTACATTTGTAATATACAGCACTTAAGTAAATAAACATTTCTATAAGTAGAGAACAAAAGAAGGTATGATTTCGACCTGAAATCCTTGTAAGAGTCGTAACCCAACTATACCGGTGCTGAAAAAACATAGCTTCCGAGACTAGGATTGGGCGTATTCAAACAACACTTTATTATCAACTCTGCGATTGCTGAACACTCAAAGATGCTTGAGACTGCTCAGCTTTCTCTACAATTCTTCTTTCCTTTGAGACTAGTTAATCCTACGAAGCAACCAGATGAAGAAACGATCTTCCTTCTTGTTTGGTCTGATGTAGTAAGTGATAAGAGCATCATTTCTCGTCGTCCCTGGTCATATCACCTGGGCATTGACATCAAAAGCTTATTTCTATGTTTGTGCTCATTTTCCATCTTCTCGTTTGTCATTGCCTGAAGGGACTAAGTCTACTCCGTGAAAAACCTGGCTGAAGGATGTAATTGGTGATGAGTGGTCCGAGGATCAACACAGACCAGAAACATGGATTTGCAAGCTGCATCAGTAACAGAACAAGGAAAACAACTAACTTCTAATACAAAACCTAAACAATGAATACGGAGTACTTATGGCTTGTCGACCTATTTGTGCCTCTTACATCATGTGTTATTTTTTATTACGAAGTATAATTTATCCAAAAACAATCTCTTTGTGTTGGCGGGAGTCTTCGAGGCATTATAGTACTACTGTTGCACTCTGTTATGTGCACCATGAAATGCATGCAAAAATGCAGGCTATTGAGAGACGAAATTATTACCTGCAAAAGCATGGAAGGTAGGCCTGAAGGCTCGGCATTGACATGGCTTCTGGTCTTTCTTCCATTTAGAGCTGTGGAGGAGGGACTATTAGTAGTTGTTATATCCCAGAAACTTCTCTTTTTGGCTGTTGGTATGGGGGACTGAAACCTGCGACCAGGAGTTTTTATGTCTCCATTTTTAGCTATCTTTGGTTGAACACTAGCTCTCGGAACAAACATTTTTAACCCTTCCTCTCCTATCCTCATTCCTTTCGATAGTTTCGCTGTTAAATCCCTGATCTTGTCATCCTTTTTCTTCAGCTGTGATGAGTGTTCTCTTCTCATTCTTTCGATCTCTCCCCCTAAGGCTTTTACAACCCGTTGCAGGTCTCTTACTGTCTCTTCAGGTCCATTGTGTTTGTTTTGTTCTGGTGTCGACGACAGAGAAATTTTCGGCCTTCGTTTCTCTACTGCTTCGTTGGACAAGGGAGAAGGCGGTAGCACAGAGGTAATTGAAGAAGTTGGTGAGGCATTTGCAGCACGGGATTGCGTTTGAAGAGTTTGTAGTTTCTGCTGCTGTTTTGATAGCTGTAATCGAAGCTGTCGATTTTCCTGCTGTACTTCAAGTAACAGTTTAGCTTGCTCAGCACCAGTTTGTGGAGTTTGCACGAGCTCTTCATTTGTCTCATATGCCTGGAATTTCACAAGAAAAATTGTCAGCATTGTACTGTAGCTTTCTATTTTCTGTCCAATAAACAGAAAAGACTTAGCATCTAAAGTAACAAGTTTTGCATGTGGCTCATGGAGTCATGGGTAGCCTTGTAAAACGGGGTTGGACAGGTCGAATTAGGGGCAGGTCAAAGTATAGGTCGGGATGGGTACAGGTTTGGTTCGAGTTGTTTTTCCAAGTCACGTTGGGATTGTGGGTCAAGTGGAATTAGGTTTGTAGATTTGGTCAGATTTTTGACGTCTACTCATGGGTATAAGGGCATTACAGTTTAGCGAATTTGTCCATTTTTCTGGTGCAGAAGGAACTACAAGGACAATATTGATGCAAACGAATGTCGATCTCTGATGTTATCTCAAGCAGAATGTCATAGTAGCGAAAGAGTACTACAATATACCTTATTTCGAATTTCCTTGGCTCGATCAGCCCAATGAAGCGTGTTTTGGGTTTCTCCAAAAGTGAAGTTGCTAGGGCTGATATTGGCAATCATGACAGTGTTACAAGCTCCACCAAGAGAGTCCTTAAGAAGTTGTGTTAGCTTGGAATTCCTGTAAGGTATATGCTTCTTTCCTTCGACAAGGGCGTTGATGCAGCTGCTTAATGCAAGAAGAGACCTGTTTATGTTGGCACCTTCCATTGACCTCACGGTTCTCTGATCCGTGGCCAAGGCTCTCTCCGACCCTGCTAGATCTATCAATGACAGCTTTCCCACGCGTTTTATCAAGTTCATCGAAGCATCTCTTGTTTGATATTCAACCGTCACCTGTTTCAACACACTAACGTCTATCTTTAACATCGCTCGAAATTTACTAGAGTATCTAGTATGATGATACTCGATTCTCTCGACTTTAAAGTAGTTACCTGAAGTATAGCATGGGACCTGGAAGATGTTTCGTTTGCTCGTGTTGGTTCAGTAGTTCTGTTCTTATTCCCTTGAAGAAGTAACGCCATGACCTGTAAAAATTCTTACACAGGTGACAGACACAATTTAGACAAATCATGTTCATCTGATGCAAAAACGAAGAATTTAGAAAGGAGGAAACAATATATAGAAATTACCTCATCAGTTGTATAAGCTCTATATTGTGATAAACCAGCAGCCACAATACCCTGGAGAAAATCACGCCAGATATCTTAGGTTGTCTCCCCAAGTCATACATCTTCGATAAAGATTTATATTTTATTCTCCGTACTACTTAGAATGAGACGCAATATGTTGGTGTTAGATGCCTCTGGCTAGCATATGTTTCGTTTGCTCGACCCTTAATGAGACAGGTAGGGGCCGTAGACTCGTAGGACACTTAAACACATTCTTTTGTGTCAAAAACATAAAGATTACTCACACTTACTCAATCGCTCATATCAGAAACTTCTGACTGATTCTGAGTAACAAAGCATGCAGCTATCCTATGTGATCTAATTTGGTTTCGACTGTCGAACACTAGATGGCGGCGAAGCATCAACGCATAGCATCTGTATTGTGAAAAGTTTCATATCCTGTCCTTAGATAAAGTGCGAAACTATCACGCTAAGCTGAATATCAAAGTTCCAAACGCTCAAACACGAGATAAACAACCAAAGTGATGTGTCGGACGGTCAGAGTAACATAGGTCTACACTCTACAGTATCCACACATGACACATGATCAAAGTGAAGAGTCAAAGTAACCTACAGTCCTATGTACGGATGTAAACGAGTTGGGGAAGTCGAGGAGAGTCGGGAAGTACCTGTTTATCCTCTCTAAGGACTAAAGGCCTGCCAGGGGAGAGCAAATCTCTGACAGTCTCATTATAGACCTCAAGATAAGAAAGATGGACCATATGATTGCCTTCGAAACTCCTCTGCCTAATCTTTGTAAACAGGTCTTTGATTGCCAGCACCATGACCCCTGGATTGCCGACTGTGCCAAGCATCGTGTATGTTTTGCCTGCACCTGTTGCTCCGTAGCAGAACACTGACCCATTCCTCCCTTGCACCACTGCTTCTACCAGGTCTGCTGTTCTGCAGATTTTGACATGCTTATGTTTTAGTTCTGCCAGGAGTTTCAGTTTTCGACTGTGTAAAGACTCGCTATTGTTTTGTTCTGAATTACGATGAAGTAAGGCAAAGCGGACCTAACAAACCATGTTTCAAATTTTTTGTGAAGTACGGAGTACGAGTTATTAAATGCAATTCTCAACACAAGTTTCATTATGGATCTTTCGAAAACCTGTCTGTATTGTTAATATCAGAGTAAGACTGCATACTCTGATCCGTAAGGCCGTAAGACCAAGTATCGACACTTCATAACAAAATGATAATAACCTTAATCGGTGTGTCAAAGGCTTCTTCCGACGACGTTTACAAAATACAAAGTGTATATCACTATGAACCTTATTCATGTTCATCTTCCTTTTTCATAGAAATAAAGAGCCGTGTTCTTTTGGCCTTATTTTGGCTCGTTTTAGTTCAAGTCTTCTCATTGTACTTTTGTCTTTGCTTCAATTCAGTTAGCTCCAATAAGTCCAAAAGAACCGTGCCTAAAACGGTCATATAACATGACATTTTAAACTTCCCTTTTTGTGAATGACATACGTGAATAAGTGAAATCTAAATACCGAGTGAAATCTCTTGGATAACAAAAAAATTATTAAGAAACTCAGCTAAAAATACTTTTATTTTGCTGTCTCTCATTTTTTATTCATAAAATCATCAAAACGATTCTCTCCAATGGTTGACATTTAACAAGACAAAAAAAAACTAAATATGGGAAGCACGTTGATAACAAACCTAAATTTCGTTCAAAAGTTGGACCGAAACATCAAAACACAACCGTATTATAAAGGTTTTGAAAATAAGCACAAACGTATTTTACTGCATTTTAAAGCGACATTGTTTGAAATCAACTAAATTAGACCGCAACCCCAATACCATAGATTGGACTAACAATATTTTGAGTCGATATCGATTGAAATCAACTAAAATTATGCCACGACCCGCGGTACCATAACCATGACAAACAAAATCGAAACTGAATACCATGTAGTTGCAGACAAAAGTAATCAACAATAACTCATCGTAAAACCGTCAAATAAATCTTTAGAAAACTCACGTAGTAGAGTAAACTTGAAGCTGAGTAGACGAGTCGACAAACGAATAATCAAAATTAAAATGTCGTCCTCTCAACCTCTTCGATCTCAGATAATCAGAGTCGGAACCAAACTCGTATAAATAAACCTCCTTCTGGTCGACAATCCGAACACAAACCCGAGCCCCGAGTTCCTTCTCCTTCTTCATCATCGGCCTCAGTCGTACATACACCATTATCTTACTACTCGACCCGTCTTTATCAACGACATTCCTCTGTTTCACAGTCATGTTACTCATTTTTATTCCTGATTTAAAACCGACTCGATCCAAATTCGACCCTAGGGACAGTTTTCGAGACACTGTCTTTCTCGGGGATGAAAACCCGGCCATTTGAGCTACATTGTCGTTTTCAGGGTTTCTGAATGACCCGTTTCGGTCTAATTGGGCCGGGACGTGGGGTGATCGGGAATCGTATTTGAGGCAATGTCTGTTGATTTTGCTGTTGGCGACCCTGACACCGATAGACGCCAGCTTCTGCTGCTCGTATAAGACCGTCAGAGAATTCAGCTTCTCTTTCAGCCCGCAATGCTGGCCTGATGTCGTTGATATTTCACTGTCATTGTCGTCCCTAACCGTATTCTGAGACCGTGTTGATACAGGCATTGTACCCCTTTTGATTCGACAAAATCACTGATTCTGTGAAACAAGCCTACGAAACTAGAAAAACTAGAAATTATTAAATAGACGTTTCTCAAAAATGATTTGTTTTGATAAAACAAGCCCACGAAACTAGAAAAACTCGAAAAATGGAAATATATTATAATTAATGGGTGAATTTAATGTGTTTTGGAGGATGAAGGTAAGAAATTAAAGAAAATGTCAAAGATTTTTAGGTATTTTTTTCTAAAATTTTTAAATGTTTTGGGAGTTGTAACGGTCAAATAGTTTGCATGAAATATGCCGCAAAATTAAGGCAGATGAAATAGACGTGGTGTGCACTAATCTGGTGTTATTATACCACAAATTCTAAATTAAGACGGATATATTGTCTTACCTTTAAGACGAGTCAAATAATGAGAATAAAATAAAAAGAGAGTACATAAAAAAAGACAAAAGACTGTGCTATATATACAAGTGGGTGATACTTTACCCGGATTAACCTTAAGACGATATATATGTCTTGAGGGTAGATCTGTCAAACGGGTCGGGCGGGTCGGGTTCGGGTTATACGGGTCGGGTCAGAATACGGGTCGGGTTGAATACGGGTCGGGTCAAATACGGGTCGAGTCATACGGGTCACGGGTCGGGTCAGGGTCAAAATACGGGTCAGAAATAATTTCTAACGTCTCATTTTTTATCAATTTTTAAGTTGAAAAAAATATTTTTTAATATTAAATCTTTATATTTTTTAGTATTATTATTATACTCATTCTTACCCTACTTATATT
>JAUEKU010173096.1:0-10992 GCA_032274805.1 Gypsophila paniculata
TCTAAATTGATGTTTTTTTTTTTTTTTTTTTTTTTTTTTGGAAATAAAAATTGAAAAAGAAGGGACTAATTTTGAAAGACGCGAGCAAACATATCCCGCCGGTGGGCTCGTCGGTTATTGCCCACCGGGCAGCGGATTGTGTTTTTGGCCTCAAGAGCAAACCCGCTCTGATACCATGTTAAATAATAGTGTGGAGAAAGAATTCTTATAATCGGGAAATATTTGTCTTCATTACATGTCTCTTACAAAAGGATACAAACATATATATATAGGAGAGCCATGGAAATTTCTAGAGACGATATTAAATAAGGCTTCCTAATTACTAACTAATAGCAAACATCTACTTCATTCTCCCAACAAATATGTTATGCAATCCTTTGATGTTGTGTGCTGATGTCCCATACTGTAACTTTATGCGACCTCCCCCACTCCTTTTCATTTCTTCTACTCTTGAGTCTTGATTGCTTTGTCTCATAGCTGTTTATTTGCAAAGAAATATCTTTGGGTATTCTGATATGGGCAAGGGACTGCAACAATTATGCTTAACGTTTTTCATGTCTAATAATTGTTCTTGAGGTTTTACATCTTTTTGAAGACAAATTTTGATGTATCGTTTCACTTGAATGTTTAGCTTTGAAAGTTCTCCAAGACATGATTCTTATGTCCCACGCTTTGAAGCTGAACTTGCTCAGTTTTGTGAGAAATTGGTAAGCTGCTGACCGTATACATCTGTATCTTATTCTTCGTCTTCTTCTACTTTTTTTTTTTTGGTTTTTCTTTTTCTTTTTCTTTTTGGTGATGGTGTGATGCTGCACTATTACTCTTTCATCTAGGTGGCAGACCTTGACAGAAAGGTTAGACGCGCTAGAGAGCGCCTTGATCAGGAGGTCGAACTTCCTCCACCTCCTCCAATTACGCCTGAAAAAGCTGAACAACTCTCTGTATTAGAAGAGAAAATAAAGGTTTTGCTGGAACAAGTAGAGACACTAGGTGAATCTGGAAAGGTTGACGAGGCAGAAGCACTAATGAGAAAGGTGCATCCGTCTGTTCATTTTATTTGTTTGGAGTTTTTAGTGATGTGTCCCTCTTATATTGGAATTTGTGAATGGCCGTTGCTTGTCAACTTTTACCGTGTCCACTTTCTATGAAACAGTTGCTTTTGATGACGATGGTGATAGTGATTTTTCAGGTGGAAAGTTTAAATGTGGAGAAGAATGCTTTAACTCAACCACCACAGACTGCTCTGTCACTGCTGACCCAGGAGAAAAAGATGGCACTGTGTGAAATATGTGGCTCATTTCTTGTAGCCAATGATGCTTTAGAGAGGACTCAGTCTCACATTACAGGCAAACAGCACATTGGGTATGGCATGGTTCGTGATTTCCTTTCCGAATACAAGGTTAGACACCATTTTTACTCGTGTAATTGCTCTTTTTCTATGGTGAAGGGTTTTGTGTTGGTTTGTAACAGAAGTAACTTCTTCCACCAGACAACTAAAGAGAAGGCTAAGGAGGAGGAAAGAGTAGCCAGGGAGAAAGAAGCAGAAGAACGCCAGAAGCTAAGAGAGAAAGAAAAGGATAGCAGAAACAGAAGAAGCAGCTCCAATGATAGGGACAGGTATCGTGATCAAGGAAATAGCCGTGACCGAGAATGGAATAGCAAGTATCGAGATGAAGGAAGGGGAGGAGACAGGAGGAGGCATGGTGATCTCCGTAATGGAAGAGATGGGGGGAGGAATAGGAATTACGATCGTGACTCTCAGAAGGAACGTTACAGGAGCAGGTCACGATCTCCTGTTAGGCATGGCCGTCGGAGGTGATCCAAATAACTCAGCAATCCATTTAGCGGCATTAAAGGGTTATGTAGATGGATGAGGATCTTAAACCTATTGAGGTAGACACTTCAATATCTCAGATGTTTATGTGTTTTTTGGGATATTGCGTTTCTGTTGTGGTTAGAACTTCTGTTTATGTTGTGCCCGTGTCATCAACTATCTTATTATAGGTCAAAAATACTCAGCTAGGTAAAATTCTATCATTGAAACCTACAGTTTAACTCAATTATGTTATAATTATTGCTTTGGTATACGGCCCCAAATGTTTCTTTGGTCGTATTTTCATGGTCGTACGGTGTGTTTGACTTCCATATTACTGCTAGGTACGCTGATTCATGGTTCAGGGTCGTTATTTATTCACAAGTTTGCTGTCTGGTATCTTGGTTATTCTGGGGAACTCTGATGCATCTGCATGTTCTCTGTGTTGGAGGCGCACAATGGTATTTCTTGAACGTAACAATTTTTTTTGCTTTCTTTCGCGCTCTAAGTTATTGCATACACTAGCACGTGAGCTACAGCTACACCTAAGTTTTGTATTCATGAATGGACGTCAGGAATTGTGCGGTTCGTTCAGCTTTAGCCTAGGTAACTTTTTTTGCTATCTTCTGTTTGAGTAGCTGGTTTATCTTTCCCTGTTATTCAACGAAGTTTGTTGTAGAGCATGAATTTTCATCTCTTGTCAAGTTCATATTAGTCGTCCAAACTACAAATTTCGGCGCTGGTGGCCTGGAGCTACTTTTATACACTGCAGAAACCTGAGGTAACCTGAATTAAAATACAGTACAATTCTGTTTAGCGTACTCCTTTGCAGGGTAATAAACACAAGACAGAAAGCTGAAATTTGGCTTGCGATGGACTGAAAGATTATTTGTCAAGCTGCACATCTTTGATGTGTGCGTGAGCATATTCTTAAAAATCGGTCTAGAAGTACATTAGAGGTAATTTCAAGTCCTTGATAGAATGGATTTCGAAACCTCGTTGCCCTGTTGTTTCTTTTTTCACCTTAGCTGCCTTAAGTTTTAGTACGGAGTATTTTTCTCTATGGTGACTTTTGAAGTGTTGGTTTGACTTGTTTCTCACTTGGGTATTCTAAAATGTAACTAAATTTTGTCTAAATAACAAATGATTTTAATCAGTATGTGGCAGTTTTTGTCTGAAAATTCAACGTAGCATACTATTTTCGTTTAGTATACTTCAACATGTAATTGAGTTAGAAATTTTTGTGATGGTATAGATTAGTAGCTCTTAAAACCGAGATTTTTGGAACCTCTGAAAGTAGCCCGGACTTTTAGAAACTAAAAATGCAATGTTTAATGCTAAAAAACATACTGCACTGTATTAGCAAATGGTTCAATCCCAGAACGTAATACTAGTTGCTAAAGCTTTCAAGTCTGACTAGTTCTATAGACTTCTTCAATTGGAAATCTCCTATGTTACTCAGACTCGACTATAAGTGTCGGATACAGGCTTTCTGTGAAAAAGTTCCTTGTTTGCGGTCTAAAATGAAGGTGTCGTATCGGTGTGTGACACAAGAAACGTCGTCCGATTTCGTCAAAGTGAAGTGTTGAAGTGACCTAGGAAATCAAAAATTGTTTATGTCCAGGTTGCCGAAGCTGTACGCTATCTAGTACAGAGTAATGTAGTTGATGATTTGAATCTTCATTTGCTGATCAAACAGTAGTTCTCGGACATTTTCTGAGAGCACGTTCAATCCTTGACCAATGAAGAACTGGAAGATACAAGCATTCTTGCTCCTCATTCGTGTATGGTTGGGTACGAACTTGTGTAAATTCAATTTGATGGAGCCCTCTGGTAGCATATGATGATGCTGTAAATTCGAGTCACCAAAACCGTCCCTGATGAAGTTCAGGTGACTCTGTACATAACCTTGCTTCAGTTTAGATCATTGTCTGATCTTAGGGAATCGATTACTGTTTTCGCCTCCTAAAAGCCGCTTTCATGGCACGTGGAATTGTTTGACAAGGTTTGGGACGGGAGTGAGTTGAGATGGCAAGATTTGCTGGAATCATACCTAAGACTACAAGTGTATTACAATGGTGGAAATGGAGATAGATAAGAAAGGAGAGGTGGACTAGGTATCTAAGACGAGACGAGGTAATTCTAATCATTCATCGCAGTTCATTTTATTCTCACCACATTGTTAACGAAAGAACAACTTGTCGACAATGTTAATTATTTAATTGTCGTTACTTTGTCAATTTTTTTTTTTTATTTTCTTATAAGAAATGGTCCTTATATTATACGAGTAGGATTTTCATAGTCAAACTTAATTACGATCTACTCCGTAATTAGTGTAATTAATAAAGAATTGATATAAGCAAAATTGACGGCCATGGTTGAACAAGGCCATATTATGGCACAATATGGGGAAAGTGTGCAATGCACTAATTTAGAATTAGCCAAATAGAAATACTACAGTACTTGATTACCCACACTTTAGTAGTTTGACTTGTCTTTTATTCTTTTCAACTTGGTCACATAATTGCCTCTTTAAAACAGACTTGACGTTTTCCATTTGTTGCATCCACCAGTATACCGAACTCTACAACTTGTTATTCATGTTTACACGTTTATACTCGTGTGTCGAGAAAACCGATGATGTTTTAGCCTAATAGAGTTAGGCTAGGGGCATGGTAATCATTGAATCTTGTATTCAAATTTTCCAATCGTTTGATTGATCTCGTGCTTCTGTTGACATAAAAAAAAAGGGAAGAAATTTCAGATGTCGAGTGAAAGGCATATCCATGAATCAACAACTTTTGAATCAAAGTGCTTTTCCGTTCTTAGAAATGAGAATATAGCTGCTCGATCACGGTCACTTCTCGTGTTGCTCCGAAACGATGTTTCAAAATAAGAGATGAATGGATTATAGGATAAGACACATGATAAAAAAAAATTCTAAGGTTCACCCGGTGTACCATGTCATTGTACATCCTAACTAAAATCTCATTTGTGTTAATACTTCCTTAAATAATTAAGCTAAATAAAGGAAAATGTGAAAAGAATGATTCCCATTAATTATAGTGCAAATTAATATTGTACATCCGGTGTACCTAAGAATTTTTTCATGATCGAACATATAAAGTGGACATGCATATACTCCCAATAACAAGTTCCGAGTGCGAGATCCACCTGTGTACCAAACTCTTTACTGTAAACTACTCCGTATTTTTTACATTTAGAATATTCAAGCATGGCTGTCACCTATAATTATATAGGGTCGCCATTTCCGTAACAAAAAGAGCAAAAACCTATGATAGGGGCAATCCATTATGGTAGTGATATTGCATGAGCATCCCACATTTGTAAGAATTTTGATCCTTGAATAATTGATTGAAATCGTCTAAATGAACTAAATTGATAAGGAAAAACAAAATTATGTTATGAAAAGTGAAGTCGAGCTAGACATATGGATTAGATCGAGATAAAATTAAGCTTAAAAGAACAGAAATTTAGATCATATATTTACATATAATCCATACATAAATGTGGTGATACCCCAATGCAAGACACTCGAAACCACACTCTCATTTTCAATAGATAGTAATGTAAAGACATAGGAAACTTCCTTCCTTTGTTTTTGTCTAAATCCATCATTCAAGAGCCAAATAATTTATGGATAAAAGATGATGTTGAACTAGAAAACGACGCACCACATACATTTTGAGAATCATCCACTATAGTTCCCTCAATCAAACTCTCCTACATTATATGATTTAACTTGGCTTTTTATGAGTTTTGGATTAAGGGTAGTGAAACTGTTTTTGGATCGTGTCGTTAATCATCTCGTGTGATGCGTGACAATATCAATGTACGTTTAGGAGATCCATCGTGCCATACTGAAATATTGGGTCCGTGATCAATCCTAGAGTGGTCACTCATTTACTGAAACCTCGCAAAATGACACAATTTAGATTCAGTTAGATGACCCCATTATGTATAATTGGATTACACTTTTTCGAAATATTGAAACAACGAGCCCGTTCGATGGCCCCTCGTGTCACCATTATAGTGAGATAGGAATAAGTACTCCGTAAAAAAACACATTGTTTTGTAGTCAATGAGCAAGTCGGCAAGAACAATGGGTACAAAAGTGGAACCATGACATAGTGCTATATGGAGGAGTACTATGCAATACAGTAACACCTAGCGAAATTTTGACTTCACCCATGCATGCGCCAATTACTCTTCATATACTTATAATTACTTTATTCGTGAATTGTTTTATATTTTGAATTTTTAATACACAAATTCTTTTTAATACGAATTATCCGTTTTAATCTTAAGATTAGATGAAGTAATTAGTTAGAATAAAAACAAAGACTGAATGAATTGTGAAAAATAAGAGATTTGTCTTATATGTACAAGTGGATGATACTTGATCCGTTTTAAACCTAAGAGTTAAGACGGATATATCAATTTTAAGGGAGACTTATTAGTTTTTATATGTGAAAAAAAAAATAATTCATTCATTAATACTACGGAGTACTACGTAATTGATTGAGATCAAGATTTGTCTTAATCAATTAGAGTATTATTTTATATTGATGTGAGAAATATTCAAATATTTGTAACTATTAACGTGTAATAACTGTCTTTTTTTTTTCGTTTTTCTGTCATTTTTTGTTGATCATTTTGGCGTATTATTATATCATTTTGGTACCTATCATATTATTATGTCTTGTCCAAAAATAAAAATTTTTTTACGTCCTTGTATCTTTATTATATAGTATTATTATTCTTGTCTTAACTTTCTGTTGAATATGGTTGTGTATAGGTAAGAGAATTAGACTCGTCCTCTAATTAGCTTAATAATAAAACAAATAAAAATACCGTTCTTAATTAGCAGGACTTGTTCTTCATTTGACTTTCTTCATTTTTAATGTCGTTTTTACATATCATCTCTTAATTTAATATAAGCACTACAAAAAAATGAAGGATATACACTCTGTATTTAATTAATTTTGACATATCATGCATTAAATTAGTTATACTCGTAGTCTCGTATCACTCGGATAAACAATAACCATGTCAAAAAAAAAAATGACTCATCCAAAAATTTAAAATAATGATTGAAATCTCGTATCACTTGACACAATTTGTCAACACATTTTCACATATTTTTAATATTCTCTCTACTTTATACTTTTATAGACTCCATCACTATTTCAAGCACCTGAAACCGCAATACTAAAACTCAATATCACTCGATAATGCTCTATCATTATACTTAAAAATAACTAAACATTGGAGTATTACTAAACCATAAAAAGCAAGAGTTGAGCACATGCAAATAAAACACACTATTTACTCATTTCCTTTTACAATTTGTCTTACGTATAGTATACTATATATATGAACTCATAGTACTACTCCATACTTAACTTTGCAAAAATAATTCTTTTATACTTTTAGAATCATACCCTAAGATTCTCAAAAACTAAACTAGGCAAAAAAAACTTTGTTATACATGTCACATGAGTAAGATACGTTACATGTGAATTTTATAAGATTCTACCATACAAATAATATAATGCTAGTATAATACCAAGTATTATTTGGGACATATTCTACGTACGAGGGTATTTTGGTAATTTCATAAATCGTTATCATCATAAACTATATAATATGTCACACTTTATGCTCACTTATATAAGTAGCTCACCACATTTGTACAAAATCAAACATTCATTGTTTCAAGTTTATTTATCCTTTTTAATTTAATTTCTCTAAGAAATTTTCTTAAGAGAGGAAAATAAAAGGAATTATTCAAATCTATATCTTTAATTAGGTAATTATTTGATTTTTTTTCTTTTTTAATCTTTTGAATTAATTTGAGTTCATATTTCGTGTTATTTGATGTTATAATGTATATATCAATATATGGAGTCGTTATTCCTCTTTTAATGCTCGAAAATACAATAGACAAAACTGAAGTTTATCGAAAATGAGTTTACGTAGTTTTGTTTTTCAGGTGCTAATTTATGGTGCTTCTTTGATGAGTAGCTAACTTTATCATAAATCGCTAAGTCATTAAATGATACGAAATACATGTTTAAGTTTTTGTTACGAAGTACTCTATATACGAATTAATTACCTCTTTATACTCGGCATCTTTATTTTTTTTTCTCATAATAAAGATCTAATAATTCATTCATGTTTGAGTTTTTCTATGACTTAAAACTACGATACTTCTCACTAAATAATAATTATACATTTTACATTTATACCATACGTTGTAGACTTGTAGTAAAAAAAAAAAAAAATGAAAAAATGAAAAAAACAGAGGAAATAGATGCTAAATTTTTTATTTACTTTCAAAAAAATTGTTAAAATTCATGTTAATGTTTGCTGTTAGAGTAATAATATGATTTCTCTAAAAAAAATTGTTAAAATTGTTGCTAATGGTGTGATAATATTTTGTGGGTATTTCTCAAAAGTTCATATTTCAGTCGTTTCATACAATTGTATACGTTTCTTAAAATGTCCTTGTATATTTGTCACAAAGTTAGTTGACATTTACTTGATCAACATTTTGATTATTTTTTTTTCTCTTGTTTAACAGTTTGCAAAAACTTGAAATCTTCTTCTATCACACATCAATGGGGTCAATCCATGAAATACATCCTCTAGAGATCAAGGATGAAAGGCCTATCGGAATTCGATTCATCGAGAACTCGAGGAAGAAATCGCTTTCATATCAGACCTACCAAGTAATCGCTCTGGCCGTAACATTTATGTCATACACGACGTACCATGTAACACGAAAAACAACTAGTATTGTCAAGAGTGCACTCGACCCTCAGTCTCCGACTTCTGTAGGGTATAATTTGAGGTCACATGGGAATGGGACCGTCTTGGGTGTTTCTAGTGGCGGTGCTGGTGGATGGGAGCCCTTTAATGGGACCGATGGCACGACATTACTAGGGTACCTAGACGTGTCGTTCCTAGCAGTGTATGCTGCAGGAATGTTCTTTTCAGGACACATTGGTGACAGAATGAACTTAAGGGTGTTTCTGACAGTCGGGATGTTGGGAACTGGTCTGTTTACGGCCCTATTTGGGTTCGGGTATTGGTTTAATATCCACAATTTTTACTATTATTTGGTTGTGCAAATGTTAGCCGGGGTAGTCCAATCGACTGGATGGCCTTCAGTCGTTGCAGTCGTTGGGAATTGGTTTGGAAAAGGCGGTCGTGGACTGATCATGGGGGTTTGGAATGCTCACACTTCTGTTGGGAACATTGTTGGGTCGTTGATGGCATCGTCTTTGTTGAAGTATGGTTGGGGTTGGTCTATGTTTGTTCCGGGAATTGTTATAGGGTTTGCAGGGTTGGTTGTGTTCTTGTTTTTGCCAGTTAGTCCCTTGTCGTGTGGGATGCATATGGGTGAAGACGACCAGGATTCTCTTAAGAAAGAAGCGCTGGAAGAACCGTTTGTGCCTTACTCGGGTTCAGAGGATGGATTACGTGATGAGGCGCAAGGTGCAGTCGGGTTTTTAGAAGCTTGGAGGATTCCTGGTGTTGCTAATTATGCTCTTTGCTTGTTCTTTGCTAAGTTGGTTGCTTATACTTTCCTATATTGGCTTCCCTTCTACATCAGCTATACAGGTACTTTCCGTAATTTTGTTAAAATTTGATCAAAGACGCTGTAATTTTGTAGTAAGACGGTCTCATTAGAGTACTAGTAGTTTAGTACAGTCAGTTATCTGTCAAACATTTCAATGAACTGAGCAATCTTATGTCATTGTACATTGCAGAAATCGGAGGGGAGTACTTATCAAGCGAAACAGCAGGGAATCTATCGACATTCTTCGATATAGGGGGAGTAGTCGGAGGAATCTTAGCAGGGTTCTTCTCAGACAAACTCGGTGCTAGAGCGATAACAGCAGCATCCTTCACATACTTCACAATTCCAGCTCTGTATCTGTACAGAAATTATGGGTTCATCAACCTGTACATAAACATCGGACTAATGTTTGTAGCTGGGATGTTTGTGAACGGGCCATACGCCCTGATCACGACTGCAGTGTCAGCTGATCTCGGGACACACGAGTCCTTGAAGGGCAACGCGAGGGCGCTTGCTACAGTCACGGCTATTATAGATGGTACAGGCTCAATTGGCGCTGCTGTCGGACCGTTGCTCACAGGCTACATCTCAAGCATCAGTTGGGATGCTGTTTTTACAATGCTGATGACTGCAGCTCTGATAGCAGGGTTGCTTCTTTCTAAGCTTGTCGTCGATGAGATCCGAGCTAAGATCGACAAACTCAAGAGTCCGAACGTCTCAAGGGAATACCTCGTCTGATAAATTTAACAAGAACACGAAAGAGTAGAAAAGGAGAATTTTTGAAGATGCCAGCTAATTTAACTGATTGTTAACTCGGGGATTTCCGCGACTACATTCATTTAATTGTTTACATTAGAGGGCATTTCACTCTAGGGATCATTGGAAGTAAAGAAATATGTGTGTTTAATTTCTCTCATAAATTGTATTAAGAGGGAAATTTTATGTTGTAAATTTATCAGTAAAAAATGTGATGTACAGGGTAAAACCATGTTTGTATACATGTATTTATTGACAGTGAAATTTCTGAAAAAGGTAAATTTTACCAAACTTGATTCTTGTGTACTTTAGTGTGATGGGTCTTAAAAATTTTAATTATACTCCCTAATTGATTTGAGTTTGAAGCAGCGCCTGGATTTAGCGGTTGAGTACTTATGAAATAAAGGAAATTAAAAAATTTTCGAAAATTCTAGTTCTACCGCTGGTTTGAAGCTTGAGAAATTGTATAAGACTTGATACGTTGGTTATATCTTCAGCATTTAATTCGATTCAATTATTAAACTCCTAAATTTTTAAAGAGAGTTATCATTAGAGCTGTTCATGGGCCGTCCCGTCCGTTAAGCCCGGTCCACCCAGCCCTTTTTTTTAAGCGGGCTTGGACAAGCAATTAAGAAAAAAATATATTACAGGGCGGGCCAAGCTCGGCCCACCAAGTTAAAAGGGACGGGTATGGACATCAATAAAATCCCATGGGCCGGCCTGCTAGGCCCGTTTACTTTTAATATATTAGTTTTTGTAACTTTAAAATATTTTATTACATAATTTTAAGTCAATTATAATAAAATGTAAAAAG
>JAUEKU010173107.1:0-10991 GCA_032274805.1 Gypsophila paniculata
TATGGACAGTCTCTTTTGTGCAGTCTCTTTTACAGTCTCTCAATCTCCTCTCACATTAGATTATTATATTATTATTTTTGGCACAAAAATCAAATAAAGGATAAGATTATTATATTATATTTTAATGAATTGTGAGAGGAGAAGGTAGGAGAAAAGGTAAAAATGAGAAGGTAGATAGAGTGATTCTTTTTCTTATATTCAATCGGTTTTAGAATGAAATTTCATAGATTTATGAAGTGGATTCGATTTCCTAAATTTTGGATACAATCTACCTAGGTCCTCATTTCACAAGTTTCGTAAAAGACATGATATCACAATACATTAAGTCTCCTTTAAGACAAAGTTTCCGTCTTAACAATATAAAACAGATCAAACATCATCCCATTCCCACTTGTGTGTATATATGACACATTTTTTTGTTTGTTTTCTCATGTATTTTACTTTTGTTTTATTCTAACTATTTGCTCATCTTGATTTAAGACGAATATGAGAATTTGTTTAATACTTCCTCCGTCCTAGTCAATACGTTACTACTACGTATTACTTTTTACACAAATATTATGGAAATGTAAGTGGTTGTCTAATACAACAATAAAATATTATTATTCAATCCACTTACAAATCACTTTTTATATACAAAAACTTACCAAAATAAAAATAGTAACGTATTCACTGATACACCCAAAATGAAAATAATAACGTATTCATCGGGACGGAGGGAGTACTATCTACTCCGTAACATATAGTGAAGGACAATGTGGGAATAATAAGTGTGGCACATACAAATCAACTCAAGTCATGACACATTCACACAATCACACCCTAGGTAATTTTTAGTGGGACCTGTCGTTGCCGGCTGCTTAGAATCAATTTTGTCAGCACTCACTTTCTACTTCCCGCTCTGTATTTATTTCACCACCGTATCGTTTTTATTTTTTCGATTTTTTTTAAATATAGAAAATGAAAAGCGTTTTTATTTTATATATCGATTTCCTAATAAGTGATTATTGGACCCGTGCCAAAGAGTATACATGTATAATACACATGTATAATCGGACACCCTTAGCATTAGATAAAAGTATGGTTTTGAAGTCACTTTATCGTATTTAATTTGAAAATAATTTAAATGATGATAAGGAGTATGTTACAAATAACACTTAAGAGTACTATATTTCAAAATATATCATATATCTAAATCTATTTATACTCCATATAATTTATGATGTTAAATTTAAAATATATAAATATATATCATTGTTTAGATCCTTACTATTTTGGATCAATCTTTTAGATTAATTTGATTATCGAAGGCGTCAAACATCGAGTCGTACGTCGTACATCGGTCTTGTGATTAGTAAAAAACCTCATTTGAGCTCATATTACAAATTCAGGAGTATCCCATCTTAAAACCAATTAATTTATAATGAGAAGAGAGTGACCCCTAACCTTCTAAATGTTCAACTCTTTATTCATTGTATCATAGATCAATGTGGGACTTACCTACAGAAAGCTTCTAAGGTTTTTTTTACCTTAACCTCTCGAGTCTCGTCCTAACATTAGCTTAATGCATAGAGTTTACGACCCTACTATTTAAATTGAATTTATCTAGCTAAACTAAACTAAATTGAATTAAAATCAAGTTAAAAAAGACGAGACATTAAAGACCGCAATTACGTACATACACTGTATATGAAGACATCGAGTCAATTCATATGTTGCTCTATTAAATAGATCATTGACTATTATATTGCCGTAAGAGTTGTTGATAGTTGTAGGTATCTTTTATGTAGTTATTGTTCATGTTATCCACCAAATTACATTAACCTTGATTTTGTAATTTGCGTTGAATGATTGAGCTCGAGCGTTATGAGTAAACAAGCTATTAAAAAACTCTAACGTCTAAACATGAGCTGTATTTTATTTAATTAATTTCTAGATTACTTCTACGTAATTATATATCCCTAGTCATACTCATTTCTAGATTAATTAATTTATATTTGTAAAACGTATTATGTTCTTGTTTACGGTGTGATTAGGGTTTAATTTGTAGTGGCAATTGTCGTACATGGCTACATGAGCAATGAAAATTGTGAATTTTATAGTTTAAACTTTTGTTTTTCTACCTTCCCGAAGATACTGCATTGATGCATTACTAAATCGTCCGTTTCAATCAGTATTTATTAGACTGATAAATTTTAAATATTGGCTCCGTCGTTGATGCCACACTTAGTCGAGGATTATTTACTTTTTAACATATTTTTCCAAACGAAAATTTCCAACTTGGTTGTCATTTATGTGTTGTTTCCTAGCATATACTCCGTACGTAGCAATGTAGTTGCATGAATTTGAATAGCAAAAATCTAAGCAAGAAGTAATTGTCATTTGACAAAAAATCATTAATATGAAGTACTCCGTAATTAATAAGACGTTAAAAACGGTTGAACGTTTCAATTACTAGAAAAGGACCGAAATGAAAGGTAAGCTTGATAGCACCTAGGATAGAAAATGAGAGTTGACCCCAATAATTAAAATTTGACATTAAAGCTATTTTTATAGAAAAAAATGTGTGTACATTATTCTAATTAATTTAAATTATCGATAAACATAAATTGAATTTTTTTTAAGATATCATGCATTGAAAATCAAATATGCTCCGCGTAATGCATTAATTCACCATTTTGAGGACACAATATTTGAAAAACTTTCATTTTGAGTTTATTTAGCATGTGTCTAATAAATAAATGTTAGAAAAATCATTTCAATAGATAAAATTAATTGAGATAATAAAAACACTTAACACTTAAATGAGTCTAGGCTACCAGTACCACTATGTGAGAAAAGAGGGCCCACATCATAAACCCAAATAGTAGATCGGTATTATTGTAAAATCAATTGGCTATAAAAATGGGTGGTGCTCTTTCCTACACCACCTTTACTCATTCCTACACCATTTTTCCCATTTTACCCTTCCTATTTCTCCCTTCCTCTTTTCCTTTCTTTTTTTTCTCTCTTTTTTCATTTCTCTTCTTTATACATTAAATCAAAACATGGTGTTAGGAGGTGAAACGTTGGCCGGAGGTTAGTAAATAGAAGTGAAAAAGAAAACAAATAATTTCAAACCATAATTCAATAATCAAACAAAATTAAAAAATATATTTAAAAAAAATTATAAAAAAATAAAAAAAATATGATGAAGTTTGCAGGCTTGCAGAAGTTGCAGCCATATGCAATTCCTAATTACAATCTACGACCCGACTCACTTCCTCCCGCCGGCCTCCCCCTTTCGACACACCTAACGCCGCATCATCGTTTGTGCAATCCTAAACCACCACCCACCATTAACCCTAACCCTAATTTAATGTTAATTAAAATTAATAAAAACTCAATCAAAATAGACACCATAAACATTAAAATTAATTTAAAACATTGATTTTACATCATCAAAGTGAGTATTATCAGTTATATTTAATTAAATGACAAGGAATTAAGGGAAAAATTTGTAGAGAAAAATAGAGAAAATTATGAGTAGAATATTAGGGCAAGGGTATTGAATGGAAGAAGAGTGGTATAATTGTGTAGGATAGAGTAAAATAGATGTAGGATTCAGAAAATTGCACGATACAAGGTGTGGTATAATTGTGTAGGATAGAGTAAAAGTCTTCGAACACTACAAAATGAATGGCACGATACAAGGTGATTTCTCTCATTAATCCCACATAGAAATGTACTACAAAATGTGATGCAATTTTCTCAACATTGGTGAATTCACTGCACATATTTCTCATTGTTTCGGAAGTCGTAAGTGCTAAGAGAATGACAACAATTCTCTAGCAAGGTGGTTTAGTATGTGAAATTGTGATCCTATATGTCATTGTATACATTTAATTTTAATTTGTGGAAGTCATTCTATAATTCATCCTTTCCTACCTTCTCTTCAGCTTTCACATTCTTCTTGATAAATGCTGCCATTTCCTTCAATCCCAACTTCGACGACAGTTTGACCTGATACCATAACCATTGAGTCAGTTCTGTTTCGTGAATTTTACAGGATAAATGATTTACACGACCCTGAGACCTCAAACGCCAAACTAGTAGGGTAAGAGGTAAAGAGGGTCATGGTCAAATTTAGGCTTGCTTAGATTTGTGTTACAAACATCAAAAAAGGATAGGATGCTCCTCAATGACTCGTAATGAAAATTGTATCTGGAAATGCATCGACCTAATGATACTTCCCAGTACAAGAAGCACAAATGGTTTAGGACTTTAGGGTGACAATTCACTTTATGTTGTACGGAGTATGTCTTAGTTCCGATGATGGAAAAATTGTACTTGTATAGAAGATGATACTAAATTAAGGATCCAGACAGATAAGGGTTACCGGATTCGATTTATCGGCTGTTGGATAGAATAGCAGTGTCGGGAACTCCGTAATCTGCAAAATACGAAACATCTCGATCAGCTAGACAAATTCACCACTTTGGCTGTCTACTGTGTACAGCCTATACTACATCAATATTTTTGACAGATCTACGACTTTAGTTACGTCAGGCAAGTCTTGTGACATCATTGGTTCTTTTTCCACGCCTATTTCTGTGACCGGTGAAGCAATGTTACAAAGTACAAAAATCGGCTTCAACTAGATCGATTCATTCATATTTCAAGCCTCCAAACGAATAAATGCAAAGTGCTTGCACATGTTAATGTAAATGGTTACGGCTACTAAAAGAACAATACATGAACGCCATCTTCATGCATGCAGCTAACATTGATTTTGCATTATTTATCAACTGATTTGCAACAATCAGCTCACTAACCCGAAGTTTTGGATGCTCATTAGCAGAAGCGTCGATTCTGACAAAGGTTAAATTCTCCAATCCTTCAAAATGCTTTGCCAGCTTCTCCACTTGCTTGGTTGCGGTCTCACAAGTGGGACACCACGGTATATACACCTACACATATGGAAAGAGCAATCGATCCGGTAAAAATAAAGAATTCAGAAGCATTTAAGTTGGTGTTGAAGAATACTATGTCCATCCAAGTTTTATCATCTCCATTTGACTTTGACGATAACCCAATGTCAACTCTGTCAATAAATTTCTTCATACATATAAGTGGAGATGCAATGTAAAAGTTGCAATTTGAAGCTGTAACATTTGTAATATTGTATGCTGTGAGGAAAATAAAACGGTCGAATTCGACATTATCATACAATCAAAGTCAAATAGGAGCTACAAAAATAGGATGGATGGACTATTATCATTTTCAGAACACCACGCGTGAACTCAGTTTTTCATTTTCTTGTCAATAGGAGCTACAAAAATAGGATAGATGGACTATTATCATTTTCAGACCACCACGCGTGAACTCAGTTTTTCATTTTCTTGTCATCTCACATCTCAGTGTAAACCGGAACAATAGAGGCAGTTTTGACTTTTGATGTTACATGTGTCGAGATTTTTGTTCGTCAAAAAATGAAATTGGAAGCAGAGTGCTAAAAGATACAAAAAACACTGTCAGAGAAGGGGGCGGGAGGTTAAAAGGACTAGGGCACCAACCTCGAGCAAGACATTCTTCAAGCTGCTGAAAACCAGGTCATCCAATGTCTTTCCGACAGCAACAAGAACGGTAGCATTGCTCTGAATTCAAAAGGCAGCATACTTTAATAATGTGTACAGCAATCTTCTCTAAGCAAAAGAATTAAGATCCCTTTTGTCAAAGTAATCCACAAAAGACAATAAGTCCTTGTTCAGTACTCCCTACTAAAAAATACTCCGTACCATGGAAGGTACTAAGTAAGGACATCATAATCTTTTACATAGAAGACAGCTTCATCATCTTAAAAGCCTGAGTTGTCGGTCTTAATTATTTATAGAGTACATCGAATCAAAGTACAAGAGAAACTCACGTTATCCGGTATAGCCTGTGACTTATAATACAATGGAACAGTCCCATCCAACAGCCCGGAGCAGAACTCCTACAATCAATCAGCGAAATAAATGCATAGTACTTGAGCATTCTCGGTGGAGAAAAAAAAAAGTTTAAACAGCAAGTCACAGCGACACCTACTTCTATTTTGCTAGGTGTTGGTTCTGCTTCCAATAGATACTTCGAGCTAATCTTGTTGTCAAAAGCAGCTACCTGTAAAGTACACGAATCAATGTCCCGGATAAACAAAATACTACAAAAGCAAGCCCGATAGGGGAAAAAAATCGTCAACTCTTAGATTGAATGATCAGAAACTTACAACTGCTTCAGTTGAGTCTTCAAGTCCCAACATAGTCAGGAGCGGTTTAGCCAGGTTATCCTCATCGATATCTACATATATGAACAATATCTGCACCGACAAATCAAACACTAAGGAATCAACACCATCATTAATAAGGAAATTACCATTAGCATAACATGATAACAAAAAAACAGACCTTTGTCTTAAATTTTTTGGCAACTTCTTGAAGAGGCTGAAGAAGGGGCTTGAACTCATCGGCTTTGGCAAAAATGTAAAGCTACACATCATTTACTTTGACATTAGTACATGGAAAAGAGCCATTTCCAGAAGCAACATAACTCACTAAAGAGTTGAGGAATTATTAGGATCTTCGAAAGACCTTCATGAGTAACAACAAACCTGGAGTTCAGTTTGACTAGAGTAGACTTTAGCAGAATTCAACTCCGTAAGTGTGGTGACCAACGAAAACTTGTGATAACTCAAAAACCGTAGTATTTTCTCCATCTCGAGAGGCTCTTCTGCGTAAACAAACGGTCTTGTGATTTGTGAGTGTCTGGTAATGAAGGCATTGAAACAATGCTACAATGATATAAAGGGAGGTGGGATTTTGACGCTGATTACATACCGAAACTGGTGTATTTTTCTGGTTCATGTTTTATGAAGCCAATGAATGGTTTTGAAGGCTTTACATCAGGGAAAATATGTTTGGCGGCCTCGTAAGAATTTGTTTCAACAAACTGAATCTCATTGTCTGCCGCTGCAGCCTTGACAAACTCTTCGTACTCAGGACCCTGCAAAAGCACGTTTAATTTCATGCAGCGGATCAGTGGCGGTAATACATACGTAAAGGGAACTCAAACTATGAGAGAGAGGACGAGACTGATGATAAAATAGGTATACTATAAACGCAGCAAAAACACACATTGAAAAAGAGCAGAACATTGTCTGAATATTGTCATCAAACAAAGATCCAATTACAGAAAGTTGAACAGACTAATAGTTTGGAATTGACACCAAGTATTTCAACCATTTGCATATCGAATTTTTAGATTTTACGTAGTGATCAACCGATTAATGGGTAACATGAATACAATTAGAATGACAAGATATGCTGGTTGACACTGACATGGTATCTCCAAATTATCAGAAATGACTTTCGTAATTCATTGCAAATGATGACATGACCATAAATTACAATGCCAAAGCCCAGCATAAACAATCACAATTAAATAGTTAGAAGTCGGTTTACCTCGAATTTCTCAAAGAACCCAAGAACAAGCCTACTGTACTTCTGAGCAAATGCCTCAGCTTCGGCAATAGATCTTAATCTAACGACTGGCTTACCCGTTTTCTTTTGTACCCATATCACAATTTCCTCCCTGTTCAATCAAAGTCCAATTCAAAGCATTTAAAAACCTAAACAAAAACCGAAACCAAGCAAAAACAAAACCAAACAGATAGTTACATAAGAACCATCATACTTTATACAGGTATATAAACACGAAAATTAAAAAAACTCCCGTCAAATCACTGGATTTTGACGCATTGTTTTCAACATATGTGAAGAGAAATTCAAACAATGTTTCAACTCTGCTGAATTGGATGGAGTATTACGTATAATCAATGACCCTAAAGTTTTGAAAACTAATAGTCAAATCATTTAGAATAATGCCAGAATGCATCAAACAAACTAATTCAACCATCCATTTGACAGGCAAATTACTGCATCAATCGAAACCATGATCACAAAGTCAACTCGAAAAAACAAAAACCTAAATAGAACTCATCATCAACGACCCAACCTTTGAGCAAAAGATCACAGGGGTAATGCAAAATATTCGAGGATTAACACAATTCAACGGAAACACAAAACTCCAAACAGCATTGTACCATCGAAGACTTCAACTTTACAAAGATCACAAGGTACTGTGAAAATGCCATCATCTGAGAAACCGCATTTAACCATAAAACTACATAAACCTAACCACGACGATCAAAACATTATCGATTTTTACAAGCATAATTCGAAAATGCAATCATAATCTAAGCAATTCACCCATGAAATTTAACCAACAAAACTAAGATCAACCAAAAAAAAAATCAAAACTTCATCAATTTCACAAGCGTAATTCGAAAATGCAACTACAATCTAAGCAATTCAACCTAAATGATCAAAACTACCATCAATTTCACAACTTATAAATCGAAAAACCAACAATAACTAATCAATTCAACCCAAAAAAAATAACCGAAACATACGAAGTAAAACCGCCAGTGTAAGGCTGAGAAACCCCATGACTAAAAAGCAACAAAGTAGGGTAACCCTTAACACCCAATTCAGCGGCCGTCTTAGGGAACCGCTCAGCATCAATCTTGGCCATCAGGACCGATAACAGAGTACGTCCTTCATCACTCGATCCAGCACTTAACAAGTTGGCAGCCTCGGCAAACTGAGGCATTAACTCAGCGCTCCTGGGACACCAAGGAGTGTACCCCAACATAACAACATTGTGGTTATTGTCGATTATTTTACGGGCATTGTCGTTGTTTAACTCCACAACGATTCTCTGTGCTTTGCTCAGCGCTTCTGTCGATGATGATGTGTGAGTTTGCTGTGTTTCGAAAGTTTCGTCGATGGAGAGGAGTTGGTCGAGCTCGTTGTCGTCGGTTTGAGGGGCGATTAGTGGGGTGATTAGGAGGAGGATTAAGGGGATAATTAAGGGATTTAGGGAGGGTTTTGTGAGGGGCATTTTGGAGAAGATGAAAAAGTTTGGGATTGAATGTGAAAAGTGAGATCTTATTGTGGAAGTGGTGTGGACTTGTGAGGGAGGGAGGAAGGGTGTGTTGAAGTTGGAGGTGATTGTGATGGTATCAAATGATTTGGTGCCGTTATTGTCGGTAATTACTTTGGAAATAAATTGGGGAGGATTTGGGTTTTGGCCAATATTTTTGGAGTAATTCTCAGTAAATTATCTGTTTTAACGTTTATTTTGATCATTTTAACGATTATTTATTATTATATTTATGTTTAGCAATAATCATGCGTAGTGGCCACGACAATCATTATAATAAAAGAAAATTTTAAGGTGCATCGGAAGGATCAAATCAACATACTCTCTAGCCAATGAGAATGCATGAATTCTATAAGTAGGGCCTAATTTCTTATACTCCCTCCAAAATAAAGAGTGAGGGGTAAAGTTGGAAGAAATGTGTTTATTTGTAGGAAGGGTAATCAATTAACAAAAAGTAAACAAAAATCATTAACAAAAAGTAAGCCAAAAAAGGTATGTTACCATTGGAATGGATTTGCCAAAAAATCATTAACAAAAAGTAAGCCAAAAAAGGGTAATCAATTAACAAAAAGTAAGCCAAAAAGGAAGGGTAATCAATTAACAAAAAGTAAACAAAAATCATTAACAAAAAGAGGGAGTAATAAAGTGAATGGTATTTGGTGTAAATAATGAGAAGTTGTGGGGTATTTGGGTAAAAAAAACATGCCAAAAAAGGTATGTTACCATTGGAATGGATTTGCCAAATAAGGAAAGTGTTACAATTGGAATGGATGGGAGGGAGTAGTAGTTTTTTCTAGCTTAATTAGATTAGAGTTAGGTGTAGTTAGGTGTAATTAGGTTGTAATAGATAAAAAATGGCGCCATTGGATGAAAAGAGCAAACGACGTCATCACGGAAGTTAGACAAAGGGCATATTAGGAAGGAAAACAATAAGTTAACGGGTACCATAGGAAGAAATTTAAAAGTAGGGGTACCTCAGGAAATCTAACAAAGTTTGAGGATACCGTGGGAATTTTCCATTTTTTTTTTTTTTTTTTGCTCACCTTAAGCCACTACAAATAAAAATAATTACAAAAACAATTAACATGTCACATTCTACAGACGAAACGTTCCCTCAGCTTGCACCACTATTTTTATTATAATGAAGAGTCAAAGAGTATCGTACCAACTAGTATATGTTTCACATCCAGTGAAGCTTCGTTAAATATCTACGGAAAAAAAGGATGGTAGATTTAATATAATACATCAAATTAGAATTTGTCCGAGTTTATTATAAAGTAAAGGTTAATACAAACTCAATTTTTTTTTTTTTTAAAAAAAAAAGTCAAAAACTTTATAATAAAACACAAAAACTTAAAATCTAATGTATTACATCGGATAGATGATCCTCATATTGCTTATCTACCGTCAATTCATAAATCTAGAAAATTTTCCATACTCAATGTAAATATATTACAGAAAATATAGTTATTCGAAATATTATTTGACTTGTCTTTATGAGTAAAATAAAAATAACAAACATTTATAATCCTTTTGTTCCTCATATTTATTTTATACACGCTCTCTGATACGAACCTTTGATAATATTTTTTTTCATTTATGAATATTTCAGTTAAAAAAAATTTTACGGAAAAATAATTTGATGTCAAATATCAATATTGAATAATTATATTATATTTATTTATAGATTTTCAAATATTTCAAATTTTTGAAAGTTTAACTCTTCAAAAGGTAAAATGGGAGGAATAAATTAGGTAGGAGTTAGTAATTATTTTTTAATGATGTGTGATCAAAAATTTGTGTCGTAAAACGTTTCTCTATATATGTAATAAAGTAAGGACCAAAATTTCAGAAAATTTCAGAAAATATTTTATATGAGAAAACTAATTTATGATTAAGTGAAATAATAATAATAATAATAATAATAATAATAATAATAATAATAATAATAATAATAATAATAATAATAATAA
>JAUEKU010173118.1:0-10990 GCA_032274805.1 Gypsophila paniculata
ACCAGACGACCGTTGGCGACCCTACAGGCGAAGCCATCTACGGCCACTACCTTTGTCGTGGGGACCAGAACATTTCCTCGTGCCACGGCTGTGTCACCACTGCCACCACCATCGACTTACCAAATACTTGTCATAACCAAAAAATCGGTCTTATATTGTACGAGGAGTGCTTGGTTCGGTACTCGAATCAATCATTTTTCGGTTACAAGGATCATACGGCCGAGGTAGTAATGCGGAATGCTAACCCCGTGATCGGTGATGCGACCAAGTTTATGAAATCAGTGATAAACGTGACGAATAATGTGATCTTTCAAGCCGCAGATGGTGGACCTGTTAAAAAATTTGCAACGGGTTTCGCAAACTACTCGATTTTACAGCCAATATATGTCCTAGGACAGTGCACACCAGACATAAGTCCTACTGATTGTTATGTATGTTTAAATACGTCGGTCCAATTGTTTCATCAAACTCCTGGTGCACGAGTTTTGACTCCTAGTTGTCATATTCGATACGAGATCTACTCTTTTTTCAACATATCGTATTTGCCACAGCCGCCAAAGCAATCATCGGTACCGTCTACGCCTAGTGACGATCTCCACCCCGTTATTTCGTCACCCGGTACTTCAATTTCTCTCATTTATCCAAAATTATTTCTATAGACTAGTCACAGTAAGTACATTATTATATTTAGTTTGATTTTAGGTTTTTAAATTTTTGTGGTTTTTTTTATAAAATTGTTAAGTTTTAAAATAAACTTTTTCCGAGTTATAATGTTTTTATTTAAAACTTACAATATAAAATGTGAATGGGTGCTATCAATCAATCCCCCTATATACTAAATGACAGTTTTTGCTAATGTTTTTTTTCCCGCCAAAAGCATTTGCTTACATCACCCTCTTAAAAGAAAATCTTACAAAAATTGTAATTGTCAAGGTTTGAACTCATAACCTCTACTTCACAAATTAATAACTCTACCACTAATCTATATTCACTTTTATGTTACAATGTTTAAAATACAAATCTATGAGCCTACTAAATCATATTCTATGATCTAATTGGTGAATTTTTGTTATAAAGGCAAACTTTGTACTTAGTAAACATTTTTTATTTATTTATTCATAAGTAACACAACACAATAATTTTTACTAAAATATAAGCAATTCATATAATAAACTTTTCTCTAAAAAAATGTGCTAACTATAACAATCAATCTAAAATTTATTATTAATTATAAGTACTCTATAAAACCGCGCATTTTTGGGCGGGGGCTAAACTAGTTGGTTATTAATTGGAATGATTTATATTTTGATTATATTGAGGTATCCATTGAGTGAATGAACGCATGTAGTTATGATAATGACCGAGTGACTTGCAGGCACCCTGGAGAGTTGGCTTGACCACTCATATGTAGTATTGGAGTGTCCGGGTAACCTACGGGTACTTTGGTAGGGCTGTCATGACTGCCCTTATTATTATGATTATGATTATGATGATGAAATATAATGGAATGCGTTGATAGTACTTATTGTGAATCAGTTGGCTTTGGTTTGTGGATTTATTTGAATGTGATTATACGTATGAATGGCTAATGTATGTGTCTTATGAGGTAAATTGCAGACTCTTGAATGCGTAATGGTCCTAAAGATGTTGAGTATAATAGTAAATTGCTTTATTATAATGTTTAGTTGGCTTAAATATTATTAGTTTATTTATATTTATTATTGAATACTCTACTTAGTCCATGACTGACCCTGTTTGCTAAATTGTTGCCTGAATTTAATTGTGGGGGACTTGTGTTTGATCCAATTGGTATTTATGACAATTGTCGGCCAATAGGGAAGCAGGTTTATAGTGCAGATACATATTATATATGCTTGGCTGGATCTTGATTATATGCTGAAGTGTTATTACAGCGGGATTGAGATGAGAGCGCGAACCAGTTAGCTTATTTTTGGAGCAGAGATACTTAGACTTACGTCATATTTTTGTTATAAGCCACTGTAATGGACAGTTGACAAGTTGTAGTTTCCACATGTTCTTTTACTTTCTTTTTGTATATAGATATAAATAAATTAAAGCACGTTTTGGAGCTATATAGGTTGCACTATGATCCCCTACCACGGGTTTTACTCGTGATGGTGACACCTCCATTTACTCAGGTTGCTCTGTAACTGGGGTGTTCCAAAGTGATATCAGAGCGTCAATCGTGTTAAAATTAACCTAAAATGAACTTAGGACTAATAAAATGAATATAGGATCAATAAAATGAATAAAGGTATAAATTAAAAGGGACCCCGAAAGGATAAACAAGTGTCCAATTAATACCGACGCTAGGGAGACGTCTCGAAATCGAGGTGGTGAGATGTCCCTAGAGAAACTGGCGCTTTTGTGTCTAACTGGTCAATTACGGGGGAGTCTTGAGTGTGGGTAGAATAGAATAGGATGCGTTATATGTTGTGAATGGTGTGTTAAATGTGATGTTATGAATAATGAACTATGATAGGATGTGCTGTAAGTTAGTTGAATTGTGATGTGAAAGGATTATAGATTTCTTAAATTTTTTTGATTTTATATATGAATTGAGTTGTAAAATGCTTTTGGAACTGATGATTAGTAATGCTCCTATGCTTGATATTAATAGCTCGAATACCTTAATTTCTTAATATTAGATGTTTATTTTTAATTATGATGTTATGGGTTTACATATTGATATAAAGGAGGATGGTCTTAGGACTTTCTGGTCATTGGTTCAATTTAAAAAATTAGGAAGTGTGGATAAATTGTTTGCTGGTAGATATAGTTATGTTTTCTTTTATTAATGCGATTGCGGTAATTCTTATGTCTTCTTTCGTGTGAAATAGTTATTAAATCTAACTCTTTTATTTTAAAGAAATATCAAATGGAGCCCAAAAAGACGTTGGGCCGTCCTAAGAACGCCGTGAAACCCAAGACGGGGGAAGGCGCATCTAGTACAAGGTCCCAAAAGGACATTGATCGTTTGCTGGCGGCAAACGAAGATCTTACGGAGGCCGTGAAGTCCCTATCTCATGGGAAAGGCCTTGAAAATCCAGCATCGATGATGAGTGCCACTCTTGCTCGTCATAATCCTCCCGAGTTCGACGGAACTGGTGGTCCAATGGAACTAGAGAATTGGCTGAGAAAGATGAGTAAGTTGTTCACTACGGTTGGTTGCCTAAACAAATTAAGGGTAGACCAATCCGTCTGTTATCTAAAAGGATGAGCCGACCAATGGTGGTACGACAACGACACCGTCTTAAAGACGTACCACAAGGCGCAAGATAATGGTGAGGAGTATTTTGGTTGGCTTAGTTTTAAAAAGACAATGAAAGATGAATTCTTCCCGGAGCACCTCAAAAACGTTAAGAGGACTGAATTCGATACGTTAAGATAAGGCACCATGATCGTGGAGGAGTATAATGTGAAGTTTTGGAGTTGGCGTTTTACTCATCAGACTTTATGATGAGTGAGGAAGTGTTGGCTGCACGATTCGAGAAGGGACTAGGAATTCATATCCTAGACAAGATCTCAGCTAAAGGGCACACTACCGTTCGCTCTATATACTTGCAGGCTAGTCATGCGGAACGACTTGTTAACTTAATGAAAGAAATGGTCGGAGAGAAAAGAAGGAATGAGATGCTAGACGACGCTGTTATCAAGCAAAAAGGAGCAATTTTAGCCAACCTCAAGCGAGATCTCAGTACTCGTCTGGTGCTAACTTTCGTCCTGGAGGTTTTGAAGGTAGCACTGACTCGAGGAGGCCTAGGTGTAGAAGATGTGGTGCTGATCATCCAGGCCGTGATTGTTTGGGGTAGAAGGTGAATTGTTATATCTGTGGAAAGTTGGGGCATCAGTCGTTTGAATGTTACAAGAATCCAATAAACAGTGAAGGTAGCAGTCGTGAAAATTTCTGGCATACTCCTATGCCATGTATGGGGAGTGTCAACCAGGGCCCAAGAATGCAAGGGTCATCTAATTTCAACCGTAAAGGCTTCTTCAATAGGGGAAACTTCAACCCCAACAACCGACCTAACTATAATAACCCAACTAAGAGCAGTGGAGTCGCATCTAGGATTGGAAGTCAGACTAGGAGCGGGCCTAGTGCTAGGCCTACGATCTCTAATACCGCTCAGAAGGGTACTTCGAGGCACGTGAGAAAGTTGTATGCTATAAAGAAGGAAGTGGCGGAGAAGGACCCCAACGTCGTGACAAGTACATTCTTTGTGAACTATGTTCCTACTTACGTTCTATTCGATTCTGGAGCTTCACATTCTTTTGTAGCCAAAAATTATGTGTCCATCTTAGGTTTATCTGATTTTGAGGATCTAGATAATGACGTATTCTTACCTTCTGGTTAGTCTGTTAGGTGTACTAGGATGTTTATGAACGTTCTTTTGGTGATTAATGATGTTAACTTTCCTCTTAATTTAATGGAATTTCCTTTAGATAGTTTTGAGGTCATTCTAGGTATGGACTGGTTAAATTCCTATAAGGCTCATATAGATTGTTTAAAGAAAAATATAGTATTAAGGAGTTAAGGGTGTGAGGGTGTCACATAAAGGAGTTTGGAGAGATCAAGGATTAAAATTATATCATCAGTAACCCTAAAAACACACTTGAGGAGATACGAGTCTTCTATTTGTGTCATGCGCAAACCTAAGTGTTGAGAGTAAAGGTGCGTCTGAAATACCGGTGGTAAGGTAGTTCGAAGATATATTTCCACAGGAGATCCCGGGGTTACCACCCAAGCGAGATGTGGACTTTGGTATTACTTTAGCTTTGGGTACGACGCCTCTATCTAAGGCTCTATATCGTATGGGTCCTAAGAAAATGGGTGAGTTGAAAAAGCAAGTGGAGGAATTGCTAGATAAATGCTATATTAGGCTAATTGTGTCACCCTAGGGAGCGCCCGTGTTGTTTGTGAAAAAGAAAGACGGTAGTCTACGTTTGTGTATTGATTAAAGGGAGTTGAACAAGGCAACCATAAAGAACATATACTCGCTGCCAAGAATTGACGACCTCTTTGATTAGTTGAGTGGTGCTACGGTGTTTTCAAAAATCGATCTTCTTTTTGGCTATCATCAGTTGCGGATAAAAGAAAAAGATATTCCCAAGACTGCTTTCAGGACACCATACGGACATTATGGGTTTGTAGTAATGCCATTTGGCTTGACTAATGCTTTAGTTGTGTTCATGGATATGATGAATAGGGTGTTTAGACCTTACTAGGACCGATTTATGGTGGTGTTTATCGACGATATCCTAGTCTATTCCAAGAGGAAGAAGGAACATGTAGAGCACCTGTAGATTGTATTGCAAACCTTAAGGGACAACCAACTATATGCCAAATTGTCCAAATGTGAATTCTGGTTGGAAAAAGTTGTGTTCTTAGGGCACGTAATTTCTAAAGAAGGAGTCTCGGTGGACCCTAGTAAGATGGAAGCGGTGATGAATTGGAAGGCATCCAAGAACATTGGAGAGGTGTGTAGCTTTTGGGGGCTAGCAGGCTATTATAGGAGGTTCGTGAAGGAGTTCTCGAAGATAGCAAAGCAAATGACTGAACTGATAAGGAAAAAAAGGAAGTTTAGGTGGGATGACGGATGTGAGAAAGCGTTCCAACTCCTTAAGGAGCGCCTAACCACAGCCCCTGTTCTAGCCTTACCCGAAGGAAATGAAAATTTGTAAGTGTATACAAATGCTTCCAAGAATGGGTTCGGGTGTGTTCTAATGCAAAATAGAAGGGTGATTGCTTATGCTTCTCGTCAACTTAAGCCGTATGAGGAGAACTATCAGACACTTGATCTGAAGTTGGGTGTGGTGGTGTTTACTTTGAAGATCTGGAGACATTATTTGTACGGTGCAACATTTAAGGTCTTCTTAGATCACAAAAGTGTGAATTACATCTATACCCAAAAGGAGTTGAATATGAGGCAAAGACGGTGGATAGAACTACTCGGAGACTATGACATGGAGATTGTATATTATTAAGGAAAAGCTAATGTGGTTTCAGATGCTCTGAGTAGGAAATCGGTGCACTTTTTGTGCACTATATTATCCCAATTAAGATTAAGAGACGAAGTGGACCAAATGGGGATTCATGTCATACAAAAAAGATGTGAGATGAATGACTTGACCTTACAGGTGGATTTGTATAATGAGATTCGAGAAGCACAAAAGAGAGACCCGAAGATAAGTGAATAGAGAGCTCGAATAGAGAAAGGTGGAATTCCCAAGTTCGCCGTCAATGAGGATGGTAGTGTTCGGTTTGAAGGCCGATGGTGCGTCCCTGATTGTAATGATTTAAGAAAGAAGATCTTGGGGGAAGCGCACTATTGGGCCCGAATATTCCCAAAGTCCAAATAAAGAGCAAACAAAAAATGGTCCAGCCCAAATAGCAAAAGGTCAACAAGAGTAAAGTAGAAGTCCAAGCAATTAGGATTGTCATGCGAAGAAGAAGTCCACAACATCTATACAAATCGAAAGAGTCAATAACAACCACAACTGAAAACAAGTCAAAAGGCACAGAATCCGAAGAGAAAGAAGAGCCTGAAGAATAGGGAAGAAGGTAAAGAAAAGAGTCGTTGCAACAACTATAAAAGAAGAGAATTAGAAGAAGAGAAAGATCAGATATTCCAACGACAACACACACATTTATTTTATACTCATATTCACAAAACACTCTCAAATTGTATTCCATCCTAGTCCTATTTAATATTCCAGTCCTAGCTTGGTGCCCGTGGTTTTTCCCTAAGTCCTACAGGGGTTTCCACGTAAAAATCGTTGGGTTGATTTCTTTGTTTATCACTTTTATTCATTTATAATTCCATTATAAACACATTTACATTCTAAAAAGATAATACTAGTAGACACTCAATCATATAAAGTTCTTATACAAAAAACGACCAAAACAAATTGGCGTCGTCTGTAGATATACTAGTTTATTAATCTTAAAAACGTTCTTTTCAAGTACCTACAAAAATCTACGTTTTAAATGGCAACATTGACACTAGAAGAAGTTAATTGCAAGCCTTCAGAGGGAATTGGAGGAGTTCCGCGCAAAAGAAGTAGCTTGGCAAAAGGAACAAGCAGATCTGAAAAAGCAGCTAGAAATACCCAGAAAAACCTCTGGCCCAAGGGTTCAGCCTAGATCAACTTTTTCAGATATAATAAGAAATATTGACTTCTCTAATTTCACTACAGGTTCAGGATCTGGAACTAAAAATGATGAAAACATCGTGGAAAGAGGGGAACCCAAGATAGATGAGAACATTCATATCCTCCTAGCAGTAGTTCGCGAGGTCCAGAACCTGTCCCTGATGATGAGAAAAGTTTCAGGCCTGCCCACGCCAATAACCCAAGTAACTCCAGACAGCTTTGCGGATTCACCCTTTCACGACTGTATAGCTTTAGTAAAAATGCCAAAGAAATATTCACCACCTAATATGAAACTTTATGATGGTACTCCAAATCCTCAAGAACACATGGCTCAGTACAAGTAAAGAATGTTCAATGCAACCATACCTTCGGAGAAAAGAGAAACTTGTATGTGCAAAAGTTTTGGATCAACACAAATTGGACCGGCACTCCAGTGGTTCATTAATCTCCCCAATAGGTGAATTTTAACGGAGTGAAACAAGTTGGATCAAATAAAATCAATCTAAGTCAACATTCTTTTATCGAATTAGCACTTTATGGGTTTGGTTGGGTATGAACAAAATTAGAAATCTCCATCCCAGATATTGGAATAATAAAACAAAAAAAAAGTCATCTTCAACTTAACCGTTTTTGAAATCTGCCCAACTTTCAGCGACTTCACCTTATTTTAGAGAAGTAGTTATTTCAAATTTATGAGAGATGAATTGAAAATAATTTGTGATAAGAAGACGAGGTATCAAGAAAAAAAATTTGAAGTTAGGTTCATGAATTGGTGGAAGAGAAACATTCTTAGGTTGAGTACATAATGCGGCTTTTAAATGCTGAGCGTTGAGTGTTGAGTATTAATATAGATTTTAGGTGAAGGCATATATGTAAGTTAGAGGCTCAATATTCACAATATTAAAATAAGCCATTTGCTCATATGAGATGATCCACATATATTTTTATCAATCTATATGATTTTTGTTTTATTCTAACTATTTCATCTGTCAAGTTAAGACAAATTATCCGTCTTAAATAGATAATAACTTGTGAAATATTCATATGGAAAAATGCTACTATACATTTTGTAATCTTTATTTCAAAAATTTATCACAATCATTTAATTTAAGTGAAAAAAAAAAATCCATATTTTTTTCTTTAAATTTTTTTTCCTAAACCTTATTAATCCTCTATACAAAAATCAATAACTTATTAATTCAAAATCAAGCAATTTGAAATCACAAATATTTTATCATGATAAATCCAATTCTAATTCAATTCAAAATCGGGTTTAGTCATTAATTATTATATTTGTTGATTAGTTTGCATTTTTTTTGTTTTATTTACATATTAAAGTTCGACAATTCATCGCTTTGGTGGGGTTCAGGTAGCTAAGGTTTTAGTGGTAAGGGTTTGGGTGGGTGGTGCGTAGGACGTAGGGTGGTGGGTTAGTGGTGGGTTAGCGGTGGGGTATGCAGCGAGGGGAAAAAGGCGGTGGGGTTCGCGGGTATTGGGGCGCGCGGCGGGAAGAGGAGACTCAGAAGCTAAGTTGGTGGAGTTCGTGGTGGGGCATGGTGGGTGGTGGATCGATTTTGTGTCGATACTCTACCAAAACCTTAGTGCTTAAAAATGAGAGAAAAAATGAACTATGTTGAGTAATCTTATTCATTTAGTCCAAAATTTTGAGAGATAATTAGTAACATTAGGAGGTTGGGGGAAAGGAGTGGGGTAATTTAAGAATGTAGGGACTACACAAAATTCGGACTGCGTCGAGTACGAGTTTTGTTATATGATAACTCATATGATAAAAATGATTATATCAAACTGGATTAAAGATAATACTGTTTATTGTTTAGTATATTCTTGTCTCTTCAAAAATGTATGAAAAATAAAATAATACTCCACAAATAAAGCCAATAATTAACTTTTATAAATTATTAAATCATATTTCTACTAACTATGTGATTGTAGATCATTTAAATACTATTCCATACATGCACAAGCGTATGCTCATGATCTGAATTTATTCCTATTAGCATCAACTTCTTTTTGCATGTGCAATGTCGAAGATATCTACTGGAAAATATTACCTCTTCAATACATTCTCTCCGATCAAGAAGTAAACCCTTTAGTTTTCTCCTACAATGATAAAGATTAACTCTTTAACCCACTCTCCTTTCATAAAATTCTCGACCTCACTTTCTCGATCTCACATTAAATATTTCATTTCTTTTTTTTTTCTAAGTTTTAAATAAATTTGTCTAATTATTATTTTATATTAAAAAAATAATAAATTCTAAAATTGGGTTTTTCACAAATGTATAAAACGGTAATGACAGCATTACATTTACGATAAAAATATAATAAAACTATAAAATTTGGGTTCGAGTCTCTCATTCAGCCATAAAATGAACAACTGATTTTTTGTAAGACGATCTCAAACTTTTTTTATACACAAAACATAAGAAATTATCTAATTCTATCATGTGAAAGGTCTCATGAAAATATCAGAATTAATATTTTTATGTATTTATCTCTAACTTTTTCGTGAGACGGTCTCATATGAGAATTTGTGTAAAACGAATATGAACACTATAAATTAGACTTGTCAAAAATCGACCCGGTCCGTAAAACTGACCGAAACCCGACCAAAAATAACCCGCTAAAACTCGCCCGAAAATAACCCGAATCCGAAAACGACCCGACCCCAGAATAGCCCGCATATTTAGGGTAAAGATCCGCCAGACCCGTGACCCGACCCGTTAATAGATAAATTAATTGAAAACTTATATTTGAAGCATATAAAATGAATATAATAATGATTATAATAATAAATTTAGCGATTATTTTCATTAAAAACTCACAAGCTATCAGTTAAATTATACGAAACAACATTGAAATTATGAATAAATCTTATAAAATATCGTCTTTTACTTTTAAAAAGAAAAACCATCAATAAATGAATGTGTATTAAATAAGTGGCTAGGGTGTAATTAAAAATGATATTTCACATTGAATTGTGAAAGACCATTTTTATTAGACTTATTATAAAATTACACTACTAGACTATATTCTTCAAAAAATATGGATTCGTGATGGTGGTCAACGCCAAAGGTTAACTTTAGTCGTCGAAAAATGGGCTTGCCGAGTGTTAGTTATAGCAAATCGTAGAATATAAAGTTTAAACTTAATAAAAAGTGAGTATTATGCATTTTATCCTATTTTACCTACAATTATGAATTTTGGATAGTTATATAGTCATAATATAAAAAAAAAAATGTATATAATTGTCAAATTGACGTTAATCGACCCGTATTTCGATCCTAACCCGACCCGAAACCCGTATAAACCGAACCCGTCGAAACCCGTATTTTTAAAACCCGTATAAACCAGACCCGTATTCTACCCGTATAAATTATAATCGAACCCGTTACCCGCCCAACCGACCTGTTTGACATGTCTACTATGAATGATTGTTTTCATAGAACGCGAATAACAATAAAACTATACCAAATTTGTATATATTGAAACGGTTTTCAATTAGTTTATAAAATAAGTGTTTATGAAACGGTCTTCAAGTAATATTTTTATAATTTTTATTATTGAAAAAAAGTGATATCTACAAAAAAAAAAAAAGTGCAAGTTTTACCGTTCATGAAAAAAAGCCCGAAAAGAAGCCATTGAAACGCCTACCTCCGAAACCCAGAGGCCAGCCAAGCCGGCAAAATCGGACTAAAGCCCGCAACCAATCTGGCGAAGAGCCCGAAGAGACCAAATCGACCTTGAGTCCAGGCCGTTGCATCACCCTCACCTCTGATTCGGTTGAAAAGCTCGT
>JAUEKU010173128.1:0-19382 GCA_032274805.1 Gypsophila paniculata
CCGTACTGACTTGAGCGTCGGAGGGCCGTTGGCTACGCCAACGGCCACCCCTTAGCCTAACATGAGCAGCGCAGGTTCATAACGCACGGGCAGAGCGCGCACCACAACAACGAGGACTGGATTTGATCACCCAGTCAACCATAACGGCCTACATTGTCGACATACGTCGTAACACACCCGGTGGCTCCCCAAGGGACCTAAGAAACCTCGGGTTGAACGACTAAAACGTACGGCGAACAATACGAGGACAAGGCTAGCTCCAAACACACGGACAACGCCAACTCTCAAAACGCCATAATCAAGTAAGTTTTAAGATGGTTCGGCATTTTGACTTACATACAAAGTGCATGCACAACATTACGATACATACATATACAAGAACAAATGCTGCACGTAAACGCAGGCTGAAACACGATAAGCATGAACGATTCATTCGACACATAAAAACATGCATTGCTTAGCTTAACGCCACGACCGGCGCAATCTTTGTCCAAAACACGGGATTAAAACCCATACATGGTCCACAGAAAAAGAAAAAACGTACTTCATAAACATCACGCCATCCCTATGACGAAGGACTGGCAAAACGAAATTGTTTTTAAACATGACATATACTGAAACTGATGAAAATTACTCATGACCAGGGGCTGATTCTTCCTGCGCAGCAGCGTCACCTTCCTCTCCCACACCCTCCATCACGCCCTCAACAGCGGGGGTGTAGTCTGCAACAGGGGGAGCCTCAACCACACAAACTTCTGGTGACGGGACAGAGGCAGGAGGCACCTGAACGGCCAGTGGGGATAACTCCTCATAGGCCGGAGAGCCACTACCCTCAGCTTGCTCAGGTCCCCGGATGACGAAGTCAGGCTCGTTCTTGTAGTGGTCCTCGAACTCAGCACGAGCCTTGACCGCATCCCACGACAGGTGTTCATTACGGGCTACCTCCTCCATGGTCTCCACCCTCACCAACCAAGCATAGTAAGCACCCACCTGCTTCACCAGCTCCTCCTTGTCGACCTGCCTCTCTCGTAATTCTTGCAGCTGAACGGACAGACTCACAGCCTCAGTACGACTCTTGGCCAACTCCGCATCCTTCTCAGAAAGCTCCGCCTTCATCCTACGAATAAGCTCCTCCGCTGACCTGACTTTGGCAGTATACTCCTCAACCCGAACAAGAGCAGCACGTTCACGACCGGCCAACATGTCCCTCTCATCCTCCAGACGCCGGATAGATTTGCAGATATGGACCGAAGCCTGCAGGGACTACAGGAACAGGACGAGAAATAAGTCAGAACACAAGGCGATATGCAAAGACAAGTACCAACCAGTGCGAAGGAAGGACGGACATACCCTGAAAGACTGAGCCGCCAGCTCAGTGCAGTTGACACCAATCACCTTGCGGCCAAGGTGTTCCTCAGCGCTGGGCAGAAGGAATTGCTCGAGTACAGGAAGGGAATCAGTCCTGTGCACGCCAAAGTCAGCAGGAATCCGGATGGTGACCTCCTCGGAGTCAGGGGGAGGAGGAGAAGATCTGGCAGGAGTAGGAATCAGGCGACGAGCAGACGAACGGGATACAGCCCGGGCTTGGGCGGAGGAAGATCGCGATACGGGGGTGCCAAGGGACATGTCAGCAAGACCACGGGATTCAGAATCAGCAGACTCAGCAGGAGATATAACAGAAACAACTTTACTCTTCTTCTTGACGTCCGCGAGCAAACTACACGCAGAGGCACGTTTGGACTTGCCGGACGCTGCACCGACAAAACAAACAAGGCACACCATGAAGCACACATTCCACTAGCAAACACAAAACAGACAAAGTACAAAATGGGTCATCACCTGCAGACATCTCGACGACTTCTTCCTCAGTATCGTCAATCACGATAATTGGGGCTTTACCTCGGCCCGGTACGCGTTGAATCAAGTTGCAGACGGAACGCTTGCCAAGTACTTCAGGGTAAGTCCGGGATGGGAGAGGTAAGAGAAACAAGCGTCTTATCGACTCATCTGCGTCCTCGGAGCGTGGAATTTTGGGGACCTCTGAAAGTAACAACAAGTGAGAAACAAGGTCAGGAAAGAGAAGTCAACACTAGAAAGAAGACAAAGTACCTGAAGATAGCTTCCACGAGTCAAAAACATAATCAACGTCAGAACCAAGAGAACTAATCTTAACAAACACATAATATGCCCGCCATCCCCTGTCGTTGACTGCAGCCAAGCCCTCAACCAAGCAAGGGCAGTGCTCAGCCGACCTTAGGGTAAACCAACCACCATGGACGGGTCGACAAGAATAACTCGGGAATAAATCACCAGGGCGAATAGGAACGCCGTGGTCCTCGGCCAACGCAAGGGCCGACAACAAAACCCTCCAACCTCCGGGGAGGAGCTGACCCACAGCGAGACCGTATTCACGAAGAAACTCTTGAACAAATTGGGGGAAGGGGAAGCGCAAACCAAGCGTAAATGGATAGGCAAAAAGGCACGCCCACCCAGCGCACTCACGGTTAAATCCTTCATCACTAGACGGAATCCTAAACTCGACAGAGTCATCGAAACCATAAACCTGTCTCACAAGCTCACGGTGATGGGGCTTGAAAACGCTCGACTCGGGTTTCGACCCGCCGGTAGGGGTAACACGGGAAGAGGTAGACTGACGGGTACGACGTGTAGACATGGAGGCGAGGTGAGAAGATCGGAAACAAGGAAGAAGAAGGAAACTTACAAATTATGAGGCGATTCGCGGCAGGCACGAGGACGGGGTTAGGAGTTGGGAGTGAGAAGAAAAGTTAGGGAAAATTTGGAGAGAAGTAATGGGGAGTTTTGAGGAGAGAGAGGGAGATAAAGTAGGAGTTATGGAAGGGTAAGAGTTTCGGCGCTAAAGTAGGGGAGAGGGAGTAAATGCGGCTGCATGCATCACATCAAGAGCTATCATGAAAATTTCCCGCTCGATTCCTGTTAAATCTAACGGAAAATTTTGGGGCTATTGTTTGGGCCAGATTTCCCGCACTAATAACAAAGGAGCTTGGGCCACTTTTAATCAAAAACAAGTAGGAGTGCATTATGTTGGGGGAAGACTGTTGGGCCGAAGGAGAGGAGGAAGAGTGAGAGGGGAGGAGTTGTTGGGCCAAAAGGAGGAGAAACACCAATTGGGCCTCATTGAATATGAATTCAAATCAGTCAAAGGGAGTTACAAACTGCCCCTTGAATGCAGCAGTCAACCCGTGATTCTCGCCTGAGGGGAAGATTGTAACGGCTGCAACGGGTAGTTTATCCCTAGGAAGAGACCTAAGAACGGGGAGCTATAAAAGGAAGAGGAAGAAGACGGAAAACGGTCTTGGCTAATCACACACTCGAGCACACATCCATCATAATCATCCGAAATTACTCTCAAAATATATTATTCAAACCGTTAACTTGTGACGGGAATATTCGAGATATTGTACTTTGTAAAACTAAACGAGCTAGTGGAATATTTGGCGGGATTCAACCTCCCCCCGCGGGTTTTTCCCTACTTCCAAGGGTTTTCCCGCGTCACCAAATCGTTGTGTCTTGTCCTTTCCTTTTCCGTTTTGCTCTTTTCGTTTTCTACGTTGCTTTGCTTTTCACCTTCGCATACGGGTTAGCCATTAAACCTCGCATCACAACCGAATTAAGCCCTTGTGCGAAATTTGGTCAAAACAATAATCTCATGTTTTATTTATCTTCCAATATTAATCACAAGTTTCAATATTTTCAAAATAACAAATTATCACACTACGTACATTTTTTTCATTTTGCACCCAAATTTAATATTATTATAACACTTGGCAAAATTTTGACACACTTTTTGGAACTTCAAACATTTTAGAAAATAATTTATTTTCTAGAACTTTATTTCACGAAATTTGAAAATGCTTTAGAAACATAAGATATCTATGATAAGCTTGAAAAAAATTCAAACTTCAAGCAACTTGAAAATGACCATTTTATCATTTTTGAAATATAATTTAAATAAATATTAAATACTATAAAATACTCTTAAGTATATATATTTCCGTAGGCGTGAGAGGCTCCATCCCGCGGGAAATCCCGAGCCCGGAGTTCCATCTTGCAGGACCATTTACGGAGCATACCATCCAGCCAAGAGACCTCCTTTCATCCGACCCGAGGCCTGAATTTTTTACCCGGAATAATAGTGTAAATTTTGGCAAATAAACGTTTGTGCTGAATTGTGTTGCTTTTTTATTATATGATATGATATGATATTGTGACAAATTATAATTTGCAAATTGAGTGAGTCTCACGTGAGACCGTCTCAATTTAAGATTTACAACAAAATAAAGTAAGTTTTAAATTTAAAAAGAAAAATAGCTCTATCTTATGAGAGGTGTCACAATAAATTTACCATAAGATCATCTCACTTGAGAACTTGTGTTGCAAATTTTGTACCTTTTCTTGTATGTAATATTGTAAGGACGGTTCTGTGAAATTTCTCGATATTGAAACTAATATATTTTCATTTATGGTATGTTTCACTTTCTAAAAGTAAAAAACAATTTTCCTAAAACTTACTCTTAGATTAAAACGGTAGAATAAAAATCAAACAAATAATCATCGAAATGATTCTTCCACAAACATGGCTACGATCATCGGTAAAATATACAGTTACTCCCTCCATTTTACTCATTTAGCCCCACTTCCCTTTTTTGGCAATTTCACTCATTTAACAGCATTACCAAATTCATCTACTTTTACCATTGAAAATTATCAAAATAACCCTACTTTTTCACATTTTTCCATACATACAACTTACATATTATTAAAAAAAGACCATTACACCCCTACTTTTTCTCACTTTTTTCCACTTTCTTAAATCCCGTGCCATACCCAATAGGGCTTTATGAGTGGAATGGAGGGAGTACAAAACTAGTTAGAATATTCGGAGGGAATAATATGGAAAATTTGAGATTGTGGATTTTGGGTGAGATAATTTTACGCTCCATTGTTAAAGATACTCTTAAAGTTATTTTATTTCTACAATTAAAAACAATTAAAAACAATAGCATTATCCAAGTTCAGTAGCTCAAGTTAGCGCTCTTTCACACACACAAACAATGCCATCAAATTTGTGTACCAAAAATCCTTATATCAATTCATATTCTTCTTCTTCTTCGTCATCACCATCATCTTCTTTACTTTAAATCTCTGAATTTCAATGGCTGCTCAAATTTCATCTCTTCTTTCACCTTCTCTCTCACTCTCTCCATCTCTACTTCTTCCCTCCAACAATTCTCTCAAGTTTTCACCTTTTAAATCATCTCATGGTGTGTTCTTTTGCATAAAGTTTCAATCTTTGGTTTAATTTGATGTAAATTGTGAAAAACAATTGTGGGTTTTTGTTTTCTTGTGTGTTTTCTTGCATAAAGTTTCAATCTTTGGTGTTAATTTGATGTGGGTTGTTGCTTATTTGATAAAAAAATGTGAAAATAATTGTGGGTTTTTGTTTTAATGTGTGTTTTTTGTATAAATTTTCAATCTTTGGTCTGAATTTGATTGGTTTGTTGTTTATTTGATGTAATATGTGAAAATAATTGTGGGTTTTTGATGGGTTTTTGCAGGAGTGTGTAAATGGAGCTTGATTACTTGCTCATCATCAAATGGGTCGAGACCCGACCCAATTGAAGAAGGGAAGAAGGTTGGAGAGACTGCGGAGGAGAAGCGGCGTGCCGAGTTGTCGGTTAAGATTGCTTCTGGTGAATTCACTGTGAAGCAATCTAGGTAATGTTCTATATTTAGTTTAGAAAGGGTTTTGTTTTCTATGAATTTTATGATGGTGTGTTTTGTGATTATTATATGTCTGTTTATGTTAGTAATGTGATTGAAATGAGCCCTTGTTTGTGTGGTTGGAGGGATTCGGATGGAAAGGGAGGGGAGGGATGCGATTTCTCGTGTTTGGATAATGGATAGGAAGTTGGGTTGGAGGAAAATGGAGGCGAGGGATGCAGTTTCCACTTTCCCGTGTTTGGATAGTTAGGTTGGAGGGAAATGGAGAGGAGAAATGCACTTTCTCGTGTTTGGATAGTAAGTTGGAGTGGAGGGAAACGAGGTAGGAAAATTGGAGGGCAACTTAAGTCTTAAGATCTTCCCATATCGGAAAGTTTTCCACTTTCCTCCCCGAGTCCCTCCCTTTCCCTCCGCAACTAGTATCCGAAAAAAGAGTTAAGTTTGTTACTTGTATTGCGATCATTTATCTGAATTACTCATCAATTGGGAAAATGGATGATCATTGTGTACTTGTTTGTGGTTGTTAAATTGTGGAATATCCCTATGGACTGGTTCGAACCTAGTTTGCTTAATAAAGCGGGTATCCATTCGCTGTGGTGAGCGTTAGAATGTCGCATGTTTGGTGGGAGTAATCCACATTATCAAGAATCTTCACTAGTAGAGGTAAGGACGGACAAAGGTGGTTTGGTTGTCGGTGATCAACTTATCCCCGCTGATTGTATTGGAATTTCAACTCAATTGATGTAGTGACCGTTGTTTTCGTGTTCAACTCTGATTGTCTTGTCAACTTGGTTTCTCTTTTCTTTTTTGTACCCTTCTTTGGATACAGTTCTCCTCTGACACTGAAAAGTACGCTAGCAAAGTTCGGAATGCCTCAAAACGTTTTGGATGTTATATTCAAGCCTTTTGAAGAGTTTGAAAAGTTCTCTAGGATTCCCGAGGCAAAGGGGAGTATAGCCGCCATACGAAATGAGGCCTTCTTCTTGCCTTTGTATGAGCTATACCTCACTTACGGCGGAATTTTCCGTCTCAACTTTGGTCCTAAGGTTGGTTTGGACACCCCTCACTCTTCAAATCATACTCACCGTTCTTTGGTTATTCTCAACTATTCATGCTGTTATGACTCATCTGATCTCTTCGTCATCATTGCAGTCATTTCTTATCGTTTCTGATCCGAAGATTGTAAAACATATCTTGAAGGACAACTCCAAGTCATACTCTAAGGTACAGCAATCAACAGTTTTTCGTTTCCCTTCCTTTTGTACACATTCACAAACATGAAGTGCACTAAAGTGGTTTTTACTCTGATTCCTCAACCAGGGTATCCTATCGGAAATTCTAGATTTTGTCATGGGAAAAGGTCTCATCCCAGCTGATGGGGAGATATGGCGTATTCGAAGACGAGCTATAGTCCCTGCATTACATCAGAAGGTAGTTTTACTGCCTTTACAATGTTATTCAAGGCTTCATAACCTATACTGTCTTCATCTATGCTCAAGAGTGTACTCGGAGTATAATTTGTCGTGGATACTAAATTCTTTGGAAGGCGCTAATATTCTTTTTCAGTTTGTAGCAGCCATGATTAACCTATTTAGCCAAGCGACAGATAGGCTATGCCAGAAGTTAGACGCTGCTGCATCAAGCGGTGAATCAGTGGAAATGGAATCACTTTTTTCACGTTTAACACTGGACATCATAGGAAAAGCTGTATTTAACTACGACTTCGATTCTTTAACTAATGATACTGGCATTGTCGATGTATGTTGACGACCTTTCACTCTCTACTTTGCATGTCTATTTGTTTGACATCATTTCAAGTAGTATTAAATCAGCTTTGCACCTTTCCTAGACCAGGCTGTTTATACGGTTTTGAGAGAAGCAGAGAACCGAAGTACGGCACCAATCCCCATATGGGAGATACCTATTTGGAGAGATGTGTCCCCCAGGCTGAAAAAAGTCAATGCAGCACTCAAGCTGATAAACGACGCACTTAATGATCTGATAGCGATCTGTAAGGTAACTTAGATAACTGCTTGATGTCTTTGGGATCATGCATTCACGTAAAAAATGTATGATTAAATCGTAGTAGCTCTTAGAATGTCTGCTCACATATGCATGCAGAGGTTGGTAGATGAAGAGGAGCTGCAATTTCACGAGGAGTACATGAACGAACAAGACCCAAGCATTCTCCATTTTCTTCTGGCATCAGGAGATGACGTAAGGAATCTTATTCCAGCAAGAGTTAATTCTGAAGAAAAAAGTTTTACCATTAAAGAATTTCCCCGACTTATATGTAGGTTTCTAGTAAGCAGCTACGTGATGACTTAATGACGCTACTAATTGCTGGTCATGAAACATCTGCAGCTGTACTGACATGGACTTTCTATCTCCTGTCTCAGGTATAGAATTCTGATTCTCAATCGTCGTCACCAAGTACCTTGTTCATGTACTTTGTCTACGCGCGCTTTCCTCAGTTTTGGATATGTAGTTGTCTCTATAGATCGTCGATACTCTTTCCTCAGTTTCTGAACTACTTGTGGACATTTTATATATCGACTCGAAAATCATTGACTTCTGCTTCCTTGAAATATAAGTTAATTGTTTTCGCTTTTTGTTTTGCCCTGCAGAACCCAACAGTTATGTCAAAGCTTCAAGACGAGGTGACCTCTATTTGTCTCTCCGACACCCCCTCCCTGATTGGTTGTTTTACTAATTGTTAAGAGGTTCGACTTACACGTTACACTTGCACTACACATACATAGGTAGATATGGTATTGGGTGATAGGTTTCCGACAATCGAGGACTTGAAGAACCTTAAATACTCAAGTCGAGTGATCAGCGAGGTAAGAACCTTTCAATCTTTTATCCTTCTTATGCTATACTCCTAGTGTTTGGTTCTTGTATCAACTGTTTTTCACATACACTTCTGTATGCAGTCTTTGAGGCTTTATCCGCAGCCACCTGTCCTTATTCGTCGGTCTCTTGAGGAAGACATACTTGGATCATATCCGATAAGAAAGTTAGTTTTTTCAGTTAACCAATCCATTCCTTGTGATTTTTTTGCGATTTTAGGAACGACATTTATTCATGTGCATTTAAATTAGTGGACAACTTACCCTTAAATCATATTGAAAGGACAAAAGTATTTGACCCCCAATCCCAACTTCCCGACCCCTACCCTAACCCCAGCCTGCTTCTGTGGAACTTCTTTCGAGGCAGTGGGATAATGTCGATGATGGTCCTAGTTTAGCAGTTTTTCTCTACACATATACTTACTACGTACTTCATTTCCACGCCATAATTCTTTGATGTCCTCATTCGGTGGACAGACAATTTGATTGTGAGGAAAGTTAACTCTATGCAGAAACGAAGACATTTTCATATCAGTCTGGAACCTGCATCGTAGCCCTAGCCTCTGGGAGGACGCAGATAAATTTAACCCTGAAAGATGGCCGCTGGATGGACCTTCACCAAATGAAACTAACCAAGAGTTCAGGTATGTTTCTAATATAACTTCATTCATCCTCGAGAAGAGGGATTCAGAATTCAATAGAGTTTAAGCTTCGTTCATCGGCTAGTAGTTTTATGGTCTCATTTTCCGGTGTTAGATATTTGCCATTTGGTGGAGGTCCTCGGAAGTGTATAGGGGACATGTTTGCTTCCTATGAGGTAACCAAAACCTTCCACTTTCAATAATTAAATGACATTCAATCATGTTTCTTTCATTCACGAGCGTTCAAAACTCACTAATTCTATTCGATTTTATGCAGAATGTGGTAGCATTGGCTATGCTCGTTCGACGATTTGACTTTCAGTTGGCACCTGAAGGACCTCCTGTAAGACACCTGCTCTATGACCTCTATCTTACAGTAGCTTATCTTTCATCATAATACACTCAAGTCGAAGGATTTGTATTTCATTGCCTCAGGGAAAGGGTGACACCGAGATTTCTGGGGTTTAAAACTTAAAAAGTACGATAAGTAATTAATAAGTTGAATAATTTTTTCGTTCACAGGTTAAGATGACCACAGGTGCAACCATACATACTACAAATGGGTTGGTGATGAAGGTAAGGCGAAGAGCGTATCCTGTTCCGACACTTGGAATCCCTGTGGTGGATACCAACTCGTCTGCAGATATTGCTGCAAAATCACCAGAAGTTGATGAGAAAGAGGAAGTTTCAACTGCTAGTTCAACATCTCAAAGATAATATGTAGACTGAATCAGTCTTGTATTGTAGCTTGTATATGTATTCGGTCTTATTCTTTACACTGAAGGTGATATAATAATCACCTCAAAGATAAAATGTAGAATCGAAATATGGATTGTATTGTTATTTTGTAAATGTAACCGATCTCATTCTTTACACTCACATTTGTTCTTTCTAACATTACAATATCATCTAATCATAAAAGTCAAGTGACGATCATAAAGTGACCTATTTTACTATCAATAATGACTAAAAGGTGATATTAGAAACGTCAATTGTACAGAAATACACGAGGTGCTTACAGTGGGTATCAATTCTCAATCATCACAACAGAGTTAGATTTTGGTAGAAGAGCACAAACCTTTGACCCTTGGATCAGTATAAATAGACAGCAACATCCATCTGCGTAAGCGACAACCACAAAGGATAAAGCATTGGAAGTTCTGGATGATTGAGGGGTTGTCGAACCTCACCCTACTCTGGTTAGTTATAGCAGATGAAGGTTTAGGAAGGTACAAGAACTAGTGTGAGCCGAAAAAACAGCATCTTATTGACAGATGTGATTTATGTGGCTTATGAGGTTTTGGACTGCCTGGTTCAAGCTTTTTCCGAGGAAATTGTTTGTAGAAAGCATTCACTGCTCCTGTGACCCCATCTTCATTTTCTAGTTTCTTTGCTAGATCGACGGCGCGCTGCTTTACCTACATCTCACCCAATTATTGTCAGGCTATCTGAAGAAAGATCCGGGATCAGGGACTGGAGTTAATTTCACATTGCACAAGTATGTTTTCCTAATTTAGATTACTGTTGTCCGATTGATCCAACATTTCGCAAAAATATCATGTTTAAGCTGAGCCTCAATAAAGAAGCGTGACTACCTTGGGATCTTGCATGAAGTGTATGGCAGAAACTAGTTTCTCAAGACAGAACTCCTCAACTGGGATTGGTGAAGGCCCTACGCCTTTTTCATGGACTCGTTCTCCCCAGAAGGGTTGGTCACCGAAAAAAGGCACAATTGTAGTTGGACACTGTTTAGAGAAAATGAATGAGTGACAGTACCGTAGCTGATAGATAAAGCATACAAACTACAAAGAAGATGAAGCCAATTACCGCCGCTTTAAGACCCGCAGCAGTTGTACCAGCACCACCATGATGAACCTGCAAATTAGATAAGTAAATATTCATCTAGTTTAGAAGAGAAGTAAAATCGGTCGAGAATCTCGAAATGCTTTCAGACAGAAAGTTGATGCTTTTTAATGAAAAGTGAGCTTGTCTTCCGAATCAGGAAAGGGGAAGAACCATCAACCACCAGAGGACGTAATGGTAACTTAATCAACAAAATCATGAAGAGTAATGAGAATGATATCTGAACAAGTCTTACCACAGCAGCACACTGAAAGAACAGCCAATCATGAGGAACATTGTCCAACAAGTACACAAAATCCTTAGGTTCAGCCACTGTGAATAATGAAATAATGAGAGTAAGCAACCAATTTAAAACCACTAATCAGAATTCAACTTTCAAATATGAGCATGGTATTGGAATGGTTCACAAGCATGGAAGCAGCGGAATCAAGGACTTCCAATCCAAAGAAGTATAGCAACCAGACAGATTTCCTTCTTCTATACAGCAAAAAGCATAAGTTGAGAGTACCCATGGTCCACACCACAAAATAAGTTGCCAATTTAAAATCACTAATCGGAATTCAATCTTCAAATATGAACAGGGTTTGGAATGGCTCACAACCACGCAAGCAGTAGGATCAAGGACTTCCAATCCTATAAAAATATCGATAGTAGACAGATTTCCTTCGTCTAGAAAGCAAAAAAATCATTTCTTTCACCTTTCATAAAAAACGGATGAGTACTAAAATAGCTTAACATCTTACACTGGCCTAGACCACCCCAGCCTCTATTGATGATTCCTCTTTGTTCAGTTATTTCCAAAGCTCGTACAATGGTTTCAGTCATTTTCTCTGGCTCTTGGACAGGCTGTCACAATTTCAGGAAATACTCATCAATATATTGCTTTCAGAAAAAGATTCAATCACAAATGTTCGTCACTTTTAGTATGGTTGAAGAGCTTAAGGAAGCCATCACACACCAAAAAAAAAAAAAAAAACAATTAAAATCAGGAATATCTTGTATTATTTGAATCAGTGTGTTGATAAAGTGAGGAACAGACGCACAATTGAATTGTTATCTAGATTGCATCAGAAACTCGACCTTGGTAAACAACTTGCTTAATATTCATTCAGAAGGATACTCGAAAACTTATTACGAGTACTCCAGATGTCTTAAGCAAATGACTTGAAAACAGGTGCTCACCAGACTCCCAAATCCAATATAAATTGGTTTTGGACCTTTTTCAAGCCATTCCACTAGATCTTGTGGAGGTTTGTAGTTAGAGGCCAGGTCAAGAAAACAGAAACCGACCACATCAATTTTGGGTCCCCAATCTGCAAGGCAAAATGCAAAAACTCATCATATCAAAAAGAGTAATTTTAAAGTCATGAAATCAAAATTTAGCCCTCATGAATGAAGATCTGACACCAGAAAGCCAACTCACTGACCTTTGGGTTTAGGGACAAGATGAGGACTCCAAATATATCCATATGGAATGTCAGGAGGAGAGCTATAAGAAGAACTTAAGTAGGTGACAGGTCTCAGCTTCAGCTTTTTCTTCCTGAATTCGTTTATCAAATCCCGTATTCCAAGCCAAATCATCATATCAACAACTTGGTACGACAGCTGAAAGCATATGCTAAATTAAAGTCAATCATAAATTAAGGTCACCAAAGTTGTAAACAGAGTCAGAACATTAGCAAGATCCTTACTCTATAGCCAACATGTTGCTTCACTCGCGACAGAGGATGTGGAAATGCACTAGTGGGCCTGCAGAAAGAAGCTTTTCATGTATGCTTGAATTAGACGAGGAAAAATATTTTGTCATCATCTTTCAAGGCAGAATGGATTATGGATTATGATAAAATAAAGCAAAATGGGTCACTAAACTGTTTGTGCTTCTTTTTAATGTGAAATAGCAGTCATTTAATGCAATTGTCAATGCAGTTTTCATTAGAGATGTGATTTTCATATCCCAACCAGCAAAGTATAAAACAAACAATTTATGAAGGGTCAACATAGAAATCAATGCGTTTCTGGCAAGATATCTAATATGATACCTACTTACGTCCAAGGCATCGTGAAGAATATATGAATCGGTATGTCGAGTGCCTCAGCCACATGAGTATGCCCTGAAACAGAATTGAAACACGTCAGCAACTCATCTCCGAGCCAATTGATATCGTAGACTTAAATGCACGAAAAAACAAGTAAAATCATCTACAAGTTGGCCAAAAGGAGTAACGAAGCAATAGACATGAATCCCAATAAGTTAACCACTCTTCAACTCTAACCATCAATAGACAACAAACCTCCTAAGGTACACAACAACAGTATTATGCTATAAAGGGATGTCTGTGATGCGGCGGTTCAAATGTGTGTGATGTCTATGATGTGTTGGTGCAAATGTGTATAAGCTATAAAGGGACTTCCAAGACAGATGAATTCTGAATCTAACCATATGCTGGTGGATTTGCAATTATTGCTTCAGCATTAAAAGGAACGTGAGTTTCAGGATCAGGATCCTCGCAAGCAGGTAGCAAGGAAAATATAATCTCTTTAATCTGATTTCTCTGAATGGGTATCTCTGATGGTTCTGAAGGCAAGAAACCCTTGTTTTTCACCATATCTGCTCAAATGTCAACAACTAAGTTGTGAGCAAAACGTAGCCATATGTAACAGATAGAAATTGCAAGCAAAATTGAGACACGTAGAATTGTAGATAACTTACAGCCAGCAAGAACTTTCGGATCTCCTCCTAAACGAAAGAACTCCAGACCAGAAGACAAAACAAACTCCCTGAAATTGTGGTGAGTTGCTAAACGAACCCTATGTCCATATTCCTGCAAGAAAACACACCTTAGTCCACAGCCATGCCGATGCTTAACAGAAGGTTAGCACACATGAAATTGCAACTATAGAGTTACTCCGAAAATCAACAAGATAATCTACAAAAAAAATTATGCTTATAGGGGCGTGTACAAGAACAAGTAATGGAAAGGAACAGTTAAAAATATAACAGTGAAGAAAGGAGCAGGCTAGCTGCCTAGCTCCACCAAAAAGTAAATGATAGTGGAAGAAGATGCAACTACATAAGAGAATAACAGACACAACATGAGCATAATTCAGGCAATCTGTAAGTAGTCTGTTGTAAGGATTTCTAACCCTTAGCAGCAGTACATTTTTCTCAACTTTCTATTAATACGTTTTTTAGCTTCTACTCAGTAATATATAAGCTTAACGATAAAAGGGTGGAACATACATTAGCAAGCATCTGCTAGAGTATAATTCACAATAAGTAAATAATTACAATAAGCTTTTTAGGTCACCAGTCACCAGAATTGAATAAAGGAACTATGAAGTGTCACAATATATCGCAAACAGCTGCATGCAAGTACCAACGTAGAAAATAAAACGGAAATACCTGCAAACGCTTTCCAATGGCGATGAACGGTTGTACATCTCCTCTTGTTCCAACGATAAGCATCGCGATTTGCATAGGAGGCAGGTCTTGAAATTCAGTTAAATCATGTTGTTCCACTTCTATGGTATGACCAGAACTCACTCCATTTTCCAGATGAAGAGTTGGGCTTTTAATATCACCAGGCACTTCAAATTGTACAGTTCCATCATTTTTTATGGTTGCAAGACGCTTCATCCATTTCAGCTGGAGACACGTGGAGAGTTCAATATCAAGCAAAACAAGTTTTCTCTTTCAATATTAATTTTAATGGCTTGACATTGAGCTAAAACGCAAAACAGTAGAGGTTAAAAATGAAAGAAATGCTAGGATCGTACAGGGAGTGGAGCAAGACAGTATAGCATGCTAGGATTGTACAGGGAGTGGAGCAAGACAGTATAGCATGCTCGTCCGACAGGAGACGAGATAATTGACACTTGTGACTTTGTGAGTGTGCGGGTTAATAGTTGGTCACAAAACTGTGTAAATGAGGAGGTTGTAAACTGCCTCAACAGATAATTCCTTAGCGGTTTTCCTTCTGTAAGAAATAATCTTTTTATCTTATATGAATGAAACTGATAATTCAAAATGGCAGAAAGAGAAATCTCACTTCGTGATACCAAAATATGTGATATTAACTTCTCACACGATGATAAAATTCACAAATATGTTTTCGTTCATTGGATATCAATTTTACACGGGAAATGGTTGAGAACTTGAGATATACAGGAAGAGATGTACATTAACCAATTCATTACAAGACTGAATCATAGATTGACAATGCAAAATCATACAGGAATAAAAAGTCTCACCTTTTTCTTCATCGGAATTTTTTCATCAAAAAGTTTTGCTGTCAGTTTACTAATACGGTTGTGAAGTTTGAAACTGCCGGGTTTTTCGAGATGACTAGACGTTGATGGTTTCTCAGAAACATTGTTCTTATCAGACCGTTCGGTGTCCACAGATCCTATAAAAAATTAGTAGAATCAGGACCTGGACCAAAGAACCAATAACGCAATGATTGAAACATCATGCCGTAGGTAGGCTTATAAAAAAAAAATATGACGTACGTAATCAAAACGAGATCACCTTCATTAGAGACCTCAAATAACCCCCACCCACCCGCACACGTACGTAATCAATTGATGGTTTTCGAACTCTAATTAGTTTTGCAACACCCAACCTAATTACCCATAAGAAAGGTGATAATGCGTCCGAATTATTCGACCTTCTCTCAGAACTCACCTGGTTGTCAACCTATAGTCAACTATAGGGTATCTGTTAAACAATCGGAGTACAGTAGCACACTAGATCAATCGGTAGCTAACCACTCATGACATTCTGAAACACTATTCCCGACTTCCTTTTCACTATCTAAGCACCTAAAAACACCTAATCACAATACTTTACTACACTACCAGGCGAAAATCTGACGTCGAATCACAATGCGGCTAATTCTAAGCACTTGCATCTCGCAATTCCGTCACCAACCAGTCTACCACATTAACCAACCGTTGTTGATACTACAGCAATAACTCCTCCATAACACAAACACTTACATGAGACTATCGCACGCATTCCACAAATACCTTGTGATTATAATGCTTACTGTGACCAATTTCAAACCTCTACAAGTGTCACATTACTTAATAATTGTCACAATAAGCATTATAATTATCATCTTTAGTCGCAAGCTATCCGTCATAATAATATGACCGCCTCACAGAGAATTACTCCCTTGATAAAATTTACATAATGTGCACCTTCAAATAGCTCAAGAGTTAGTCATATAAAAGACACTGACGGAGGTAGAATTTAAGTTTAGGGAGGCGGAAATATTTTAGGGGGGACGAAGTACTTATGAAATAAAGTACATTAGAAAATTTGTAAAATTCTAGTTAAAAAAAAAAAATCGATATTTAGGGGGGCGGCCGCCTCTTGCTCCACCAATGCTAACAATGTGAAAGACGAGTTTAAAAATGCATAAAATGTGATCACATTTAGGCTGATCGAGTGATTGTGACCATTATTGACTACAATGTGACCACTTTTATGCCAGGTAAAGTGGTCACATTACATTATACTCAATAGTAGTCACGATCAACGTTTACAATAAGAAAGTGTTAGACGGTCTTGTCCAAGACATGGTGATACCTTAAAACAGTTGCACTCACTTTCACAAACTCACAAAATCGACGAAAAACACGCAAAATCACGAAATTACCAGAATAAATTACTGCATGATCATACACAATTTCACCACAACACATTCTAAATTTCTAATTCCCTAAAAAACATAGCAAAACAGAGAACAAAACAACCGACATACTGAACCAAAAAAAAAACTTCAAAAAAGAGAAAAGAAATTACTTTCACCTTCACCACGACCGTTGTCGTCGGCGTCAATTACGACGTCGAAATCGACGGGAACGTCGCCGGAGATGACGGAATTGTCGCCGGAGTTGGCCATGACGACGACGATTTCGGAGAATTGAAGACGAAAATTAGGAAAATAGGAAACCCTAGAAATTGGGGGAAAATGTAGGAAGAGGTTGCGTGGGGTTGAAGTAAAATTAGATGATATTTTTTTAAAAAAAAAAGAAAAAGACAAAAAAGAAGGAATTTTAGAAGAGAAGGTGTATGGGTTTGGTTACCTGAAAAGATGAAAGTTGGTTTTTGTTGTTTGCCATCTTCACCAATTTGAGAGGGAAATCTTTTTTTATTTAAAGCGTACGTATAATGTTATACGGAGTATTGATTATTGAGTGGCAAGTGGCAACCGCATGCACTTTTTTTATTTATTTTTATAGACGTTGGAGACGTGTTTTGGGGTGTTCATCGGTCCGAAACCGAACCGGATTGGATCGGATTGATCCGGAGATTGGTTAATCTCAAAATTCAAATCCGAAGATTGGATCGGTTAGATGAGAACTCGGACCGGACTCTCTTAAGATCGATATTTTTCGGGTTTGGACCGGACCTAAGAAAAAATAACTAAGTTTTAATATTTTTTAATATGTGGACCAGACCGGAGACTGGTTACCACTTTTTTGATGACCCGAGTACCGGACTGGTATGTGTCCGGTTTAGACCGGACCAGACCGAACGGTCCGGGTCGGACCGGATTATCGGTCCAGACTACTTTATGAACACCTCTAGACGTGTTTACTCGGTAAAAGATTTCAAAAGGTGAAAAAAAAAAGGAAGATAATCTCAAGTTTAAGTTTCCATCTAATTTTATTTTCAAGTTTCACAGTTTCCAAAATAATTTCAAGTTGTACGAATTGATTGATTTTGCTCCCAATATTAATATTCTGTTAAAAAATGAAAAAACATAAATTATGAAACAAATGAATTTTTTATAAAAATAATCGGGAAAAAAATTTACAATGCACCAAATTTTACACGATTAGTAATCCACGACTTTTTCTTAATAAAAAAAATCATTACTTCCAAAATTTTATTTTTTTAAACGGTTTTAGTGTCGGATGCAAAATCGGAAGACTTGCGACAACTTGATATTATTTTGGGAAGAGTGAATTTGGGATTAAAATTGGAAGAAAACTCAAACGTGGGATTGTAATGAAAAAGTTCCCATAAAATAGGCATTTTCATTTTGAAAATTTTGACGTGTGTCAATTAGCGTGACAATAAAGGGGGCAAATGCGAACAATTTTTCGGTGCTTGTTAAGGCTCGCTAAAAGAAAGCCTCCACTTGCCTCTAACAAGCACGGGTCCAATTGTATTGGCACGGTCGGCTGGATACAACTAGCCATTCGATAAAGTAGACTCCCTATACATATGTACTAGTGTTGGTGCCCGTCCCGCGGCCGGGCGACCTATATATATTTTTTGAAATGTTATTCTTTTGCAAGTACTTTTGTCACGAATTTAATGTTATTCCTATATTTTCAAAGCAATTTTGTTAGAATTCGAAAGTTTACATTGACAACAAAATTAACTTTTTTTTTTTTTGAATCAAATGCCCATAGGACACTAATTAACCATTAACTGAGCATCAGAAATTACAAAATGATGAACCGCATCGGGGACAGACGCCTCCCAAAATCTCCTACCTATAACCCATGGATGAAGCCTAGCTAATTCATGAGCTACTTTATTACCGCTTCTACTAATATGAGAAAAGGAAACTGCATCGAAAGATCGACAGAGCTCAAAAATGTCCTCCAACAATAAATGAAAATTTGTTCGACCTACTTTCCTACAACAAAGAGCTTTGACCACTTCAAAACAATCGCTCTCTATCACAACCCTCCGAATACCAGCCCGACTAGCTTCCATCAGCCCAACCCAAATAGCATACGCCTCCGCCATCCGAACCTCAAGTACCTGCTCCTGTTGGTACACACAACTCCAAACCACTGCCCCAGAATTATCCCGTGCAACAATACCCGCTCCCACCCCTCGGCCGTCCAAGATGCAAGCGTCTACATTAACCTTTAGTCCATCTGCCACCGCCTTCCTGCATCCCCTATTTTCCAAGTCTAGCTTAGTCCCGTCACCTAGCTTTTTACCAGATAGTTTGTCCTCCTGCTTGGCCTCCAGCACCATTTCCATCGCCCTATCGCACACCTCAGATCCCCGGAACTCTCTACCTTCAAAAACCCATTCATTCCGCCGCTTCCAAATCAACCAGCAAATCGTCATGAACAGTTCGTGCCCCTCTCTTCCCACGGCCTGCCACATCCGAGTCACCCATTCATCCACATTTTCACCCCCAACCTCGTCTATGTCGTCACTCCACCCCGCCCTATCCCACACCTCATAAACCCATCCGCAATCCCGCATTAAGTGCACCTCGGT
>JAUEKU010173129.1:0-10990 GCA_032274805.1 Gypsophila paniculata
AATCAATTCAAGTTTCAAACTTTAATTCAAATTCATGAAATTCAAGTCAAATTAACAAATGGGCACACCTCAATTTGTCTTAATTTCTCTGAATTAGGGTTTATTGAAGAACAAATTGGTTTGATAATTGAGGGGTTTTTTCTAGGGTTTGTTCTTTGGTGAATTGATTGAAATTTATGAATTTTTAGTGATGAAAAGTTAGTATTTTGGAGTGAATTTAGTGAATTGTGGTAGAAAATTGGTGTGTTTAGTAGAGTAATTGAAGTCATTTTTTTTAATTGAGAGTGTAATTCAAGTAAAAATTTCAGAAAAGTTGTGATTTTTGAGTTGTAAATTTGTAATAAAGACTAGAAATGGTGGAGCAAAGATGACATTTAGTTAATTTTAGTTAGATTCGATTCGGTTCAATTTTTAAAATTCAGTTTAATTTGATTCAATTTTTAAAAATTCAGTCATATTTAACTTATTTTGAACACTCGATCAATTACTATGTTTTATGTTGTGATACGTTGCATACTTACATGTAGGGGTGTTCATAAAGTGGTCCGGACCGGTAAACTCGACCGACCCGGACCGCCCGGTCCAAACCGATCCGGACCGGGCACATACCGGTCCGGTCTCCGGGTCCCAAAAAATGTGGTGACCGGTCTCCGGTCCGGTCCACATATTAAAAAAATTTAAAGTTAGTTGTTTTTTTCGATCCGGTCCGTTCCAAACCCGGTCAAAACCGGTTTTAAGGGGGTCCGGTCAGGATCCCCTTCTAACCGGTCCGGTCCGCGGATTTGGATTTTAGGGTTGACCGGTCTTCGGGTCTACCAGGTGCGGTCCGGTCCGGTCCGATTCCGGACCGATGAACACTCCTACTTACATGTACTAGAGAACAAATGTATGCCTCTTGAACTCAATTTTATGTACTTTAAAACAAAATCGGTTAAAAAATGACTTGTAGTATCGGGTTACACAAAGAGATAATATTCTCATGATAGTATGTATGGATAGATTTCACCCTAATTTAGAATATTTGGATTACGTATCTACCAATTTGAGGAATTTAGATTTTGAACTTTTTATGATTTCACAACGATCATAATATTAGCATATCTGGTAATAATCATCTAACTCATAAAATGTACACAATCTGCATTATATATTACTAGAAAGGATCACTCAAATAATATGTACTTCGTATATTGTTAGTAAGATATTATATTACTCCATTAAGGTATCGAATTGTAGATTGGAAATATGATTAGGTCAATGTTTTAATATCACAACGTACATATGAATATTCTTGATACTTATTCGAACCCAAATTTATTTTGTGTGTAACTTTTTTTTATCTATCGATGTAAGAAAAAATACTCGTACAACAATTGAGCCTTAATCCTAAAGGCTCTCGCTTAGAGGTCGAATTCACATTGCTTGAGCTTTGTGTTAACAATATGAACAGACTTTCAAATGACTTAAAATGAAAATTAATTACGTTGCATAGATGTCCATTAGCTCAATTAGTACAGTCCTTGCGACATAGTACTCATGACTTGGGTCCGAAATGAGGGTATAGTTGGCTCAATTAGCCAGCTCCCTTTGAAAAGAAAGTAATAAGAACAGCTGATGTTTTTGTTTGTCTTAATAAGTGATTGATCACTCTATACTGTTGATAGTCAATTGATAAAATCAAAGAGGATTACTGTATGACTGTTATAGGCTTGTGCAGCTGCAAAGAGAGCTCGATTTCTAACAGACGACAACTTCAGATAGTCTTTTTGTTGGCCGACTTCTACTGGTAGGAACTAGGAACCTGAACAGTTGATTTCACGTGAAACCGATATTAAATGTCGTGAATGAAAGAGTAAGTATCATTGTTGTAATCTTCTATCCACTGAATTATTCCTGGAAAATTCCGAGACTTGAACTTAAGGCCGAATTTACATCGATATATGTGACACGAACCTGTTTAACTTTAATTTGGTAAGTCTCCAAAGAGACGCTACAACCGATTGCCTGTGGGATATCCGCACTTGGTGAATCAGCAAAACGCTTTAGTGTGTAGTCTGCTCGATTAGCCTATTTCTGGAGGTATCAGATGTTTTTCAGCATATCGAAGATATTAAATTTCTGTATTGCAGGCTGTGTGAAACCAGTTAAGTCTGCTGAAGTGAACTGCGTCTCTGCACGAGTTATTTTAATGTGAGACGACCCTTTCAGTTCTTCTAATTCCGTATCTCTTAGATAGATGAGTACATCACTGACAGCTACAAACTACAGAGTACACAGAACAGTAGACGACCAGCGTGGATCAAAATCAACGATTCTAACTCCCATCTGTACAATGTAACACGATTTTTAGCTTGAATATTCTGCTGATAATCACTCGATTTCTCAATCGATTTGATTCCAAACAAGTCAGCATCATCATGTCTCACTTCACGACTCGGTCAACTAATTTGTTGAAACATCATTGAATAAACAACAGACTTTAATTTCTTAGAATGTCATAAGAAGAGTCACTGTTACTTGCCTGCAGGAGCCGGCTTCTATACCGTCATTATATTTTTCTATTGCAATGCACATATTATAGTATATTCCTTGTGAACAATTCAGCAATCGGGTTTAGATGCTATACTGCATGCTGGATTTTGGTCGGCATGTTTCCGTCATTAGATTACTCGGTCATCCCGGTCCCAAGTACTAGGCGACAGCGACCTTCCGCCTTTTATATGGGCTTGCTGTCGACGTGACGACATCTATACCTTCGGTCAATGAATGGTACATGCAAGTGGCAAATGGAGTCTTTTAGCCTGTATATGGGTTCTATCCTTTTCTTTTTTTTAAAGCCCGGTATGGCGTTATTGATAATTTTCACGATTTTGGTCTCGACATTTAGATCGATACCACAAACTCATAAAAGTTATGTTACTTAGACTTAGCTATAAGTGTTGGACACGATACAGTGTTAAGATGTTAGATTGACACACCCAACTCGTGAAAATGTTTCGTGTTTTTTGGCATAAAATGAAGTGTTGAGGCGTCATGTCATTGTTATCGAGTGTCAGACACAGAATACGACATCAAAGTGAAGTGCCGCGATAACATAGAGGGGAAAACGCCTAATGAATACCTTCGCATTACTCAAATTTTTGATAACTATATATTGAGATTTCTTTTCACGTGTGTGGGTACATTGTTTCATATAAGTAAAGTTACACAGTGGTGAGACATATTTATAAGTTTAGTGGACTACTCGTTTTAAAACCAATTAACTTCAAGATGAAACCGCACAAAATTTATGGACCAGTCTATCTCGCTTATTCTCGCCCTTACATCCCAAAAGCTTCATACCTAGAAAAGCAAAAGCAGAAGTAACTTGGTGGTACAACCTGACCATCTGAGCATTACATATAGATACCATAATTTGCTCCTTTTAGGTCATTGAAAGGGACACAAGTGCTTCTTTTTCTAAGAACTTTTATGCAAAAGTTTGACTGCAACCAAACAAATTCAATTTCATTTGTGAACAATTTTGTGTTAGGCCAACATTTGACTCTATAATTATATCTTAATCATTTATGTTTGGAGTTACTAGATGCTTCTTAATCTTCTTACCTATGCACAGCAAAACTCGGGTTATATGTCGCCCTAAGTATATCTGGTGTGTCACGTTTTTTACACGACACAGACACAACACGTCATGGTACTTACATTGTATAACTTGATTAAGGCCAAAAACATTTATGTTTGGCAATGAACGACCAGGTCTGACACTTCGACACAAATTGAAATCGAACACTTTGCCTGAGTCTGAGTAAAATAACTTAGGCTTTTTGTTGTTCTGTTTAGAATCATGGAGGAGAAGTTTAAACAAAACTTCATTCCTATGTAAAGCATAATCTAGGTATTATTGGCAAAGATGCTGCATCAACTATCGACAATCGATCTTAACCAACTTATATAGTGATCTCGAACTCTTTCTTTGGATTGTAGGCCTGTTAGCTGAACTGAACTGAAATCAAATTAAAAAATGTCGTAGTGGCTTCACGCTTAATTGCTGTCTGAGAGTATATATGCTCGTTTATTTGTTCACTTTTTAATTCATCCTGCATAGTTTACTATAAGCCTTTCTACATAAAAGTCATGATTATATTAGATGAGTCTGAGGTTTACTTCTCTCATTTGCTGTCACCTCCTAGAAAACGTGTCGACAATGTCGATGTCAAGGCAGCAAAATTCATCGAAAAGAAGCTGAAAAGCATTGCCCGTGTTTGCTATAAAGACGAAACACATGAGGCTCGGACATCCGTCGAGCAAATGCAGAGGGAAAGGAAGAAGAAAGTACAAGAAGATGTGTGTGTTGATGTTAAAGCAGAGGAATTTATCAAGCAAAAGAAATATGAACTCATCAAATCTCCTTTGTATTTTGGGTAATTTAATGCTTAATTGAGATGATTTTCACATTTTTGAGATGGTACAAATGTGCAATATAATGTGCTTTGATATATGCAATCATTAATTTTGAGTTAATATTTTGTAAAACCGTTATCGTTTTACGGCTTATAAGTTATAACGATCTTATATTAATCAACTTATGTTTTTGGCTACAACCTTTACCAACTTCGAATTATTGTTGACTACCAGATCCGCGTCAATTCAATGATAAGAAATAAATAAGGTGTAAAAGTATTACAAAGTCGTCATACATCATATATATAAGACCTTATTTGATAATTTATATGCACTTTTCTTTTTGTTTAGTGACTTTTAACATATTATTACTATTTTTCATTTGATAACCCTATGAACTTGAACTCCGAGTAGTATTATTGTTATGATTGTACAGCCTTTCGCGTAATATCAACGATTTAAGATGATGATTCAAATTAATCGATCCATAACTAAAATAGTATTCCGTAATATAAGTAATGTTGTTTGTAGCTTTGAAAGTATATGAACCATGCTCCACCAAGCATTTTATTTGAGGCACAAAAGCATGTAAACATTTTAGGAAGGTGTCAATAATTTGAATGAAATCATGTCCATACAAATTAAACACAATACAATAAAAATGCCACCAATTATTGAAGCTTGCTTAGAATAAGACTCCTTCACATGTCTTCTACCCAATTAAATTGTCACATGACTTAATTATATTATTATTGATTAATTAATTTGAAAATAGTATTAAGTACTACTACTTTTTACCTATTTTTTTTTGTGATGGACCTTTCTAGTAAATCATTTCATTGAGTCATTGAATAATGAATGATATATGATGTGGTATGGGCTCATTTGCCCTAATGTAGAGGTTGGTAGGATATGATAACTTCATTATTTGTTCTTATGATCTTGTTTGATTAAAATATTTCAAAAATTACATACTCGGTATTAGATTAAGTACATCTTTGTTTTAACTTCAATTGAAAAATGTAACTCATTCGAAGTATTTAATTTGGGTTGGTGACTTGGTGTAACCGCGTGTTTGACGCCTTTGGACACAATATGACTATAGTGGTGAAATCGATTGACTACTCGAAGTAAAATCTCTCTCCTTTTCAAGAATGCGTATGATCGAACTTAAGAAACTATATTGCTTGAACAAGTTGAATAATTGTTGAAAGTGATAAACGATTAAAATAGTTATCGATATTTACTCAATAAAAACGATAACTAACGATTGTAAATTCCAACTAATGTAAAAAATTAAGGTATCAGATATTACTCTAATAAAATAATTTCAAATATAAATAACAATTGACACAAACAGATTACATCGATCTTCACTAATACTCTTATACAAGACAAAAAGAACCATTATTTGGTCATTTGTTATGTTACCATGTAATTACCTAAAGTTATACACCACACTTTTGCAATTTACAACCACAAATACATTGAAAGTTTAGCACAAGTTGAAAGAGTAGACAACCAAGGAATTCAATAACTTGTTTGACCATTTTTCTTTTTTCATTTTTTTTGGTGTCTTGGACCAACACCCAAATTAAACCTAGTGTATTACCACTACTACTATATCAAAGTTACAAGTTACAACCCTTTTGATTTGCTTTACACTTTTGGTGAAAAAAAAAAGTTACATTCATCGCGCCTGAGCCACATCCATCAAAGAGAAGAACCAACTTAATTTAACCGATGAAAGTTTCATCTAAACCAAATTGAAAGTAGGAAAAATAATCCCGTGGCTATATTTTACACGCGGAAATCAAGCCTCTTATAAAAAAAAGGACTAAAAGGATAAAAAAAAGAGAAATTAAAAGGCTCCTAAATTTGAGTAAATTGTGCTGAAATTAAACTACTCCTTTATCATCACCCAAGTTAAAAACAACTCCTAGAATACCATTTAGATCATTATATGCATACAACAGATTATTTATAACTAAAATGTGACAACAATCATCACAGTTTAAAATCAATGATATATTGTTAAGAAAACTCCAAGTTGAATATGCCCACGTATGAGAGTCCCATCGATGAGTGAACAAGAGATTGAACACTTTATAATACCAAAAGGCTACTCCTCGCATTGCCAAGAGATTAAACACTTTATAATACCAAAACTCGTTTTCATGGCTTAACATAAATCACATATCGTATATATGCATACAACGATCTCACTGGATAACCGCTAACTCTAATATGTCAAACTCCAAATTTTCAATGGATGGATCTACAAAGTGGACAAGTACTATGTAGATAATTATCAAACCACTTATCCAAACAATTCTTATGAAAGAAATGTTTGCAAGACAATTCACTCACTTCTTCACCATCTTCAAACCTACACAAACACACACAACACTCAACTACTATATCTTCGTCTCGTGACGCTCTCAACTCTTTAGAATGATTGAATTTCACAATCGAAACCCCCCTCGCTCTACCACTGCTATTATTATTATTATTATTAATATCTAAACCAGTTTCATTTCTCAAAATCTGAGTCGTACCCGAATCATTTTTCAGAAGCTCTAAAAATGATATCAGTAGTTTTTTTAGTATAGCAACTGACATTACAGTGTTCATTACTATAATTGGTAACATACCCTCAGATGCACTAGGGAAGTTGGATAAGCCCATGATTAGAATGTTACTATTTTGGGTAAGTAGATGGGTTTTTTTTGGAAAGAAGAATAATTTGGGGAGATGAATTTTGATGAATTTTTGGGAGGTCAATGATAAATAAAGAAAGTTGAGGGGGTTAAGGGGGGTTAATATAGGAGTTTAGGGGGGTGGTTAATGAGGTGTGGTTAAGTAGTTAACTATGGTTAATTTTGGTGTTTGATTGGTAAGAGTTGTGGCATTGTTGACACGTGGTGACACGTGTAGGACTTTTATATGATGTAATAAATAGTTTTTCTAAGATTATCGTTTAATCTGATACCAATTTGACTCTGAGCAAACGTTTAAGATTCAGATTTTCACTTTTAATTTTTTTATTTCAGCTCTTTGTTTATTTTTGATTTTGACACAAATATCAAGTAGAGAGGTGAGAGTCAATCATTAAATAACAAGTGTAGAAAAATGGATAAGGGAGAGAGAGAATTACTCATTGAATCAAGTCTTAAAATCGAAAGGTAAACAAATGAATGATACATATCAAAATAAAATAGATAAACAAATTACTGGAACGGATGAAATATTAATTTAGATTTTTGATTTGCAATAATCATATTGAGACTCATGAATAGTACTAAATTGTAAAGTAAAAAAAAAATAAAAAAAAAGTCAAGTGGACCTTACTTTTTATGTTATACTATTTTGATAAATGTGAGGGATAATGTTGAAAAAATAAGAGAATATGAGTTAAGTCCTAAAAATAAAATAATAAGGTAAAATAATAGACTTAGAATATACTTTAAGTATCAAATTTGAGGGATAAACTTAGGCTAAGGATATACTTTATCTATCTTAAGTTCTTAACTACAGAATCGAGTTAGACAACGTTAAGCCTTAGACTGTAGTTAAGTCTAAGACCCATGTTGATTTGAGGGATAAATTTAGACTAAGTATATACTCCAATCGATTCTATAAAATTGTGTTTTGAACTTAATTTATAATAAGGTAAAATGAGAGGAATAGAATATACTTTAAGTATCAAATAATTTACTCATACATTTACGTTTATCCTACCAAACTATAACAATGTCTTATAAGAAGGTAAAAGGTCCTTAAATATTTAACTAAAATAATCCAAAAGAAAAGTAAAGAATAAAAATAAAATTAATTATCGTTTCTTTGCAAAATTGTTACTTGTATTTGTTTTGATATATTTAACATGTGTCTATATTTATCATAAATTGTTATTTAGCAATAATATTGTTCATAAATAAATATAAGTAAGTTGATTATGAGATTGTCTGAACTCTGAAGGTGAGATCGAACAAGCATTCATGTTAATATTTGCAATTTTTCTCTTACTCCGTATGTTTTATCTCATGCTTCAAATCTAATGAATAAGAAGGATATTGAATAGTTCAATATTATTTCATCACGAGATAAATTTACGAAAAAAAATAATACATCATTACAAAATATTTCACTGATTAATTTAATTTCAATATGAGTTAAATTTCGTTTAAAAATACTCCGCATTAAAGAGTGAGAATCGGACGTATCGGAGAGAGTAAATTGTCGAGCGTGTTTGGCACTATGTGAGATTGTGAGGGTTGTTATCAAACAGAAAGGGAAAGCTTAGTTGGACACACGTCCACGTAGGTACACGTTAGCCAATGAGAATGTTACCTGTGGAAATATAATGGGCCCACCATTTATTAATCACGAAGTTTCTTTGATTGAGTGTGAAATGTTGATGATAAAATCTTGCATAAGCCCAATGTATTTACGCGTATACTTCTTTGTGGGCCGTTGATGTTACTCCCGAGGTTGCTGCGTTGTATTCTCTTAGGCCCATATATGACTACATCCGTTAGACGGTCTGATGCGAGACTAATTGTGGTGATAATAATGAAAATTATATTATCACCATAAAATCGGTTAAGAACAGTATGAAAATGACATCTTTAATGACGGGTTAGATTTTGCAACTTTTTGTAAGTTTAAATAGGGTGCATTTTTTATAAGACAGTTTGATAGTATATTTGTGTGAGAACTTTGAGTAGAAGGAACTGATTGTAAAAATAAAATTTTGAGAAATGACCACGAAAATAGTATTGTAATATGATTATTTGAAAAAAAATAGATATCATTATCGATAAATAGGTTACAAACACTATGAATATAGGGTTGGTGAAGTATTCCAACTTCCAAGTATGAACATGTTCATTTTCTCTAGTGTTTAGACATCTTATAGTTGATATTACGTATCAACCTTTTTTTTTTATCAAATTTGATTGTGTTCATACTTCACACGTTTTATTAGGCTACATCACCTAATTAACACTACTTTATGTATAATGTAATCAATCAACTTAGATATTTGTTACCATTAGTACTAAATTGTTGAATTAAGGTTACATATTACACAATTTAAGTATTCTTTTTGTTTTATTGTTACGGGTCGATAAAATAAAACTATAATAGTTTCCGATTCGGTTCAACTTTTATGTGATCATGAATTCATGACATGGAAATAAGGAGCTAAAAAATCTTGTAAATGGCTCGATATATATAACCTAATATTTTCATTAGGAAATCAAGTGAGCAACAATCAACACACCAGACGCACTTATATACGTACAAAATGTATGATTTTGATATGTCGATAAAGCTAAGTTAAATGTTTTTAATCTTGCCTATAAATATATAAATTCACAATAATATGGATGGCTCAAAAGCCAAAATAATGTCATAAGATACACAAATTTGTATGATTGAATATCTTCAACTTTTCTCTGAGATTTTTTGTTCCTTGTTAAGTCTTGTACAATGTACATGTCTATGCTGTAGAATTAGTCTTGGCTTCACTTTGGTGAGCCTCCAATAGCCTCTTCTCGTGCGCCTTCTCTGCTTGGTTTAGTCGACTCTGAAACATCTTCCATTCTTTCTCGCATCTTATTCGGACCTGTTCACCATCCATATGATTAGTATTGCCTTGATTCCATCCACATTATACTCATTTGACTTTGTTAGTCAACCAAAGTCATCGTAGATCGATATTTTCTCATAATATTATACGAGTACTAAAATAACTTTTTTGACGCTATTATATCAAAATAGTTGTCCCGATAAATCAAAGATGAAATTGGTTGACGACCAAAGTCATATGAGGAACACGATTAAGAGGGTAGTATAAAGGTAAAAAAACGTTGCATACCCCTTTCCATGGAGCATCCCCAGCAGGTGACCCATCACCCTGAGAAAAACGAGATTCGAGAGGTATTAACAACTTCTGTTTAGAAGAAAGATTGAACGAAACAGAAAAGGAAGACGATAAAACTAGGTTTACCTGGTTTCCAAGAGAGGGAACTTTCTTATGGACAACCCATTGAGCATCGACAACTCCTATTTTCTCATGTGCAGGCTGTTTCGAGCAAGAAAAAAGTAATTTACGCAAAATATTGACTATTAAGTAGACGGAAGATAACAGCGCTGAGCATGAATTAGCCAGGTATTGGCCGTGGTTGGATGTTCAACTTTTGACTACGACGTCAGAAGTTTGAACGTCTAAATTTTCGCCGCTAGCTTATTGTAGTAGGGTGGTCATACACAGAAGATGATGAGCTAACATACCTCGACACATTTTTGGAGGGCGAAATCAAGACCCCATCCATGAACCAAGTCGTTCTGTAATGCCACAAGCAAGGCGAGGTTAATATGTATAACAACGGAATTGTGGGAAGTTATTGCTCAGAAACTGGTGAAGTTGTACCTGAATCATATGCCAGACACAACGCCATGCTTCTCGAGAGAACACAGGTGCCATAATCTCGACAAATCTGAATACATAGAACAAAAATGTCGAGCTGAGAACCATTTTAAGGAGCTAGCACAAGTTAGTGTAAGTGGTTCGTTCACTTAC